>JBAMBQ010004905.1:0-45258 GCA_037044495.1 Stegana nigrithorax
CTTTGTCGCTCTGCCCTGCGAAAGCACAAGCACAGCATGCTGCAGCGTAGAAGTGATTGCAGCAAGGATGGCTGGTGGCCTGAGCGAAGCGTGGCGTGGGTGGGAATGCTCTTTGCCTAGCGACTCCAGTCATTAGCAACCGACCAACCAAGCGACCCAACTTAGCAACGTTCCATATGCTCGCTCCATTCAAATCCTATTACACATGGCCGACTACCGTTGCTCATAAATATTAATTATTATCTCCTCTTAGCACAAACGACGCCCAACTTGTCGGCAGTGCGGTGCGGTGTAGTGCGGTGCGGTGTGCGCGCATTCTCCTAATGAGCTTATGACCTGCTGTCCAACTTCGCACATATCAAGCATTCACATATGCGCCAAATGAGTTTCAAAGCAAAGCTAAGCCGTTTATTTGTTTTATTTATTTATTTGGTTTTCTCCTTCTGCCCAGCCAAAGTGGCCGGCAGAGCAAAGGTGCGAGGAGACTCGTTTGTGCCACGCACAGACGCGGGCTAATGCTGTTCAATGACATGTCAAATGTCATTTGATTTACAAACGTAAAACGACGCATTAAACGCCTAAGGCGGCCGTCCCATTTGCTGTCGATAATGATTTACTATACTGACTGCGTGTGTGTGTGTGTGTGTTTAAATACAAGGCAACCCTCGGCAAAAAATAAGCAAACGAATCGCAACGAAACCACAATTAAAATGCAGGGGTGTGTGCTCGCGTGCATTTACTCGAATCTATTTGCTTATGATGCTAAACGCTCGTCACCGATTACCTATACTTCCGTCCATCTGTCCATCTGTCTGTCTGCCGGTCTCACTTTCTGCCTGCCGGTCGCATTATCTGTGTGTCTGTCTGTGACTCAGTCTGTCTTGCAGTGAGTGAGTGTGTGTTTGTGTGTGTGTGTGTGTGTTTATTTATTTATTTGTTTGTTTATTTATTTAACTCTGCACGATTTGCGTTCAATTGCATTTGTCTGTCGCTTGCATGCAAGTGAGCCGCAGACGCGCTCAGTGCTCAGCTCGGTTTGAGAGCCTTTCAAGTGATTTTAACCCTTGACATGCACTCACGCACGCACCGCCGCGATACCGCAACAGCTGTTGCCAAAGTTTTTCCTTTTTTTTTCTTTTATTTCCTTTTGACTGCCAAACAAACTGCGCAGTTAATTTGGATTGGACTTTCCCCTAAGCATTCACCACCGTCGCCTGCGGACTGGCAGACAGACGGCGTCTAGTCGCGGTCTGCGATGAAAGCGAATAATGCGAGAAACCGCATGCGAATCGCGTTGATTTCATAATGGATAATGCTGCCAACCCCCTCTGCGGCAATTACTGTTATCCTTGACTTTTCTTGTTGCTGTTTTTGTTGTTGGTATTGCTGCTGTTGCTGATATAGCACACTCCGGCATTACAAGCGTCACTGCCCGTGCTTCCCATATCGCTCAGCGCTTCCCGATTGCGTTCCGTTTCCTTTTCGTTTCCTTTAGCAGTTTGTTTTGTTGTCTGTTATTTATTTTTAGCTTTTTTTTTTTTTTGGGGTGGGGGTACAAATAATTGTGCTTAATCCTTTGCGCGTGCTTACAATTATTTAAAAATGATTTTACTTTAATTTTTCGGGTTTTCTTTGTTCGTGATTTCATTTTATTTTAAATAAGTTGATTTTCTTGATTTCGTTTTTATTTGCTTTCAAATGTGAATAATAATTTAAAATGAGGCTCATGCGCAATTCGAAAGTGATATGTAGTGAGCTGGTTAATATTAACAATAATCATGGAAACAAGAAACCCTCGTAAATGTCCTTTCTGCTGTTAATTACACGCTGCGCAAAATAGATTTGCCTCTAATTCAGTTGCTCACCCACTCACTCTCACCCAACAAGCAAATAGGATAACGTAATTTGCGCCTTTTTATTCATTTGAATATTCGATATGTGGGTAATCCCCATGAAGTGGCTGCCTGCCCATGTAACTGGAATCAAATGCTTTGTTTTGCGTTCTTCGAATTCATCATTTGTTTGCTAAAAATAACGCGATTTGATGCCGCCATTGACGCACATGAGATGTCCTTTTCAATGCTCAGGCGTATCGTTTTCAATCTTTGCGAGGTCACTGAAATTGATCTTAAAATGTCCTTTGCCCTTTCTGTGCAAACACAATGACTAAATGATATTCTTGTCGTCGTGTATCTTTGTTGGATTTGATTCTTGGCTGGCTTTCATTTCCCAAATTCTCCATTAATTGTTCGACATTCGTTTTCACCGAATTGGCTTCTTACATTTTGACTTTATTCTTTCGTTGGAATCCCTGACTCCGTTATCCCATCGCTGCTGCCGTATTTTTCTTGCTGCGGTTGCCCAAGTCTCGTCTTGCTTTCTTTCCCATCCTCTTCAGTGTGCCTTTTCTTCTCTTCATCTACCTTTACTTTGGTTGCAGCTCAAAATTATTATTCATTTCTATATTTTCCCTATAAACTCAAGTCGAATGTAAATTTTTTTTTTTTTTTTGTTTCCTCTTTGTTGTTATTGTCTGGTCTGGTCTGGTCTTGTGTTTAAGACCTGCGAATATCTCTAAAGTGGCATTTCGCTCCTTGAACTTCTTTTTCTCCGTTTCAATTGCGTCTTTATGTTTATTTAGTTTTGTACTTTCAGATTCCTTTTTTATTTTCAAATGTAATCTTCCACTAAACATTGAAGCACATCCATCTTCTAAGTGTTCTCTAGCTTCGCTCTTTTTTGGCATTTTCTTGGGTTTATTTCGTTGATTCGAATTTCATAATGAAGCTCCTTATGTCACTCCTTTGTCTCGAGTGTCGCATCTACTGTTTGCCTCTTACCTCATTCCTCTGCTGTGTGCACACTCAAGTCTTTTGCTGCCAATCTGCTTCAATGCTTCTCAACTTCAATTCAATCAGGCTTAGAGTCGTTCAACGAACAACAAACCGACTCAATCAGATTGGCGTCTGTTCTCTCTAAAAGCCTTTTTTAAATATGATTAACCTCGTTCAATATACTTGCATATATATACAGATTAAGGCAAAATGCGTCATAAATGTGCGCCAGCATAAAAACTAAGAAAACCTCGCAGCCTCGATCCCATGCCCCGGTGCTCCGTCGTCCCTCTGTCCTGCTGTCCCTGTGTTCCGGTGGCATTTGACACGCAACGGCATGTACATGAGAATTGCTGTGTCTAACTGACATTTGGCAGCCTGAAAATTACTCTTCATTAACAACATTTCGATGACAAAGGCAAGCAGAGCGCATTGCCAGGGCGCGTAGGCGTACCAAAGGGTGAAGGTGAATGCAAGTGCGAGCGGGAAAGCGGAGGAGCAGCAGCTGAGCTGATGTTAGGCCATCGGCACGCACAGGAGCACAGGGGCACAAGGGCTCAAAGGAGTGCGACATGCGTTTTTATTATTCCATCAACATTTTGACAGCTGACACAGAGCAGCAGGGCACGAAACACGAAGCATGAAACACGAAGCACAAAGCACAAAGCGCTAAGCGTTCAATTAGGGCAGGAAACTGAAGTATTTTTTGTTAAATTTTTATATATACTTTTTTTATATGTGTTTTTTATTTGTGTATCGAGCAATGAGCGTTGCTTTTTCACAGATTCGCATCAAGCGCAGCCGAGTGGTTCGCGCGCGTGTGTGCATGTGTGGTGTGTGTGTGTGTAATGGAAGTCACGCAAACGAAATTTGTTATTTTAAGGATTTTGTGAGGCGTGAAATTGTTTATGTTAATTAATTGATCCGACACCCGCGACAACGAACCGCCGAACGAATACTCGCATGTGTACGTCAGAGCGGAGCGGACTAGAGAAGGACGGAGCACACGGGCCAGTGAACTTCGCGGCCGCTGTCTCAGTTCCGTTGTCTTCTGCCGTTGACTGTTGACCCCGTTGTCTGCCCCCCGGTCAGTCTTCAACCCTTGGCCGTCTGCCACTGCACCACACTCACACACACATGAGGACACACAATCGCTGGCGATTCGCGTTAAACATGATCATTTTATGATTATAATAATTAATATTTCGTTCGTCTGTGCCTTCGCTCCTTTGGCAGTTTGGCTTTTATCTTTACATAAGTCGGCACTGACAGCCGGCATCAATTACGCATAATTAAGCAAGCCAAGGCGAGTACACGGGAAAGATCCGAATTTATTGCGCCTATTGTGGACTAATTTGTCATGTTAATGCGCGCATTTGATGCATTCATGGATTGGCCGTCTGCGTGCGTGTTCGAAATATGCTACGAATTATGCGTGTTTATTAATAGCAGATACAACTGCAGATACTCGGATGCTCGGATGCTCGGATTCTCGTATAGCATTGCGACGCGAGATGCCATTGTTTTTGTTTCCCCCGTGTCTCCCCTTTTTTCTATTCATTTCTTTGTTATTTTTTATTTTTGATTTGTTTTTCAACATTCCTTCTTCCAAGAACGAACAGCAGCCCAATGTTAACTACGACGCGCAACAACAACAACAACAACACGAGGCAAACATAAAGTGCAGCTAATGCAACTGCAGCGCATTGAACTTCACTTGAAATCTGCAGCAGCAGCAGCAACAGCAACAGCAACAAAATGAGAAGTGAAAAATGAAAAAAAAAAGATGAAATGAACAAAAAGAAGTAGAAGCAAAAACAGTAACAACAACAAAAACCTGCGGGTCACTTCATGCTGCTGCTGCTGCTGCTGCTGTTGCTGTTGCTGTTGCTGTTGCTGATGTTGCTGATGTTGCTGTTGATAGTTCTGCGTTCAGCTTCTTCCTCTTCCTCTTCATCTTCATCAGCATCATCATTTTCTGTTTGTGCTTGTGGCTGCTTTTGCTGTTGCCCGTTGTTGTTGTTGCTGTTGTTGTTGTTGCTGCTGCTGTGGCTTATTCTGCGTATTGTTCGCCCTCTCGACTGCTGATTCTGCTGCGTCTGTGGGAGCGGGAGCGGGAGTGAGTGGCTGCTCGCGCATGACAGGCTGTTCGGGATTTTACTTTCTAACTAAGCGCTGTGCACAAATGAGTGACAGTTCGCGCATATGGAATACATACATACATTCCCATGTACATGTACGTGCATGCACATGTGTGTGTGTACTCGTATTTGTTTGTGTGCATGTGTGTACATGTATGCTCCTATCTAGATACATTTGATTGCAGCGCACAGCAAGGCGACGACACAGGCAAAATCATTGATAAAAAAAAACAAAACAAAACAAAACAAACCAGAATGAAACAAATAAATAAATAAAAGAAGAAAACAACAAAGCGAGCAACAAAACAAAGCAAACCAAAAAAAAAAAAAAACAAATATAAAGACGCAATAAAAATTTGCTGATCTTTTTGTTTTATTGCATGGCTTTGCGCTTAGCTGCTGTTGGCAATATTACTTACTTCTTCTTCTTCTCCTTCTTCTTCTTCTTGTTTTTGCCTTTGCTATTTTTTGCCTTTGATTCTGAGTGCCGTCGCATTTATTGTTGTTGCTTCATCGACTGGTGCTGCTGCTTTTGCTGTTGCTGCCGCATTCCATTGCATACGCGTAGCATACATACGCACACACTCACACACACACACACACACACACACACACACACACACAGCCATGCATACATACAAAATTAGGTATGTACATAAATAAAACGCAATGCGCCTCAGTGGCTCATTGCGAAAGATCAAGCGAATGATCCACGCTGCACGCGCGTGCGAAATAAGTCAAAAGGAAAGCAAAGAGGATGCGCGGGGCGGTGAATTGCAGGAGACTGGATAGTTGCATAGCAATTGCTAGATGAAAGGTTAAAGGGCACATAATCACTGCAGAATTTCTTTGTTCATTAAAAGCGAAATACTTAATTAGCAAATTGAAATGAAATGCGTAGTTTGACTTATCGGATCAGAAGCTCAGCAGAAAAACAAACCGTATTTGTTTCAATAGAAAAAGGATACCCACTCCTTTAGAACACATAAAATTAGCATCAAAGCAAAGCAGCCAAACAGCTTTTCATTTGCTTACATCGCATTCATCTTATTGCAAGGAGGCAACCAGCTTGGCTGGGCTTGGCCAGGCCAATCTCCTGCTCCACGCTTCATGCGCGTGCATTCATTATCCATATTAAAAACAAGCAACGGAGCACAAAGCGAAAAAGGAACCCATCGCCTCCTCCTGGGCTTGGGCTGGGGCCTGATATGTCAGCGTAAGCAAAGCGGATAATGGCTTCCGTGCGAATTACTGCATAATAACTTGTTGACAGCAGGCTCAGCATCAGCATCAGCATCGTCAGCAGCAGCAGCAGCAACAGAAGCAGCATCGGCATTGGCATCGGGAGCTGTTGCTTTTGCAGTGGCCCTGTGCACGCCCACGACTTATACAAACGTCTTCAGTCAAAGCTCAAAGGAACAAAACAGGATTACGCGAAATATAAAGAAAATACGGCAAGCGATGACTTCTATCTCGACTCATATTCACATCCGTTTCCTGCTGTTTAAGGTGGGAATAAAAGAAGGGGAAACAGCCAATCTTTTGTTAGCATGCTTTTGGCTTGCCAAGGAGCAAGTGCAAGGAGCAATGGCGTACAGTTGTGAAGGACATTAAAGGTCAAAAGCAACGTGGCAACGATCACAGCAGCAGCTGACTGCCTTGACGATAGGCGACATGAACGGTCCTTTCTGCTTCTGGCAACTTTTCATTTTTAATTAACCTGCCATCGTCGTCGACTTCCTCGTCCTCGTCGTGCATAGACGGTGTTGCGTCTTAAGGTTTTTTCGTGCTGCTGCTTCTTGCTGGTGTTTTTATTTTTTTTTCTTTTTTATATCATCTACCATACGCTGCTGCATAAGTTTCTAATTAGACGCATAACACTTTCAGCTGATCAGAAAGCTAACATTCGACTATGTTGACATATAGTGTGTGTGTGTGTGTGTGTGTCCGTGTGCATGCAGTGCAATGTTCTTCCTCTTCTTCGTCAAGTTGTTATTAAGCTTGGTACGTGCATACCTTAATGTGTGTGTGCGTGTGTGTGTGTGATGATGAAATTTTCCGTTAGTCGGTACAAAGATGATTTCAAAAGTTTACTCCTACTGCAACTTGCACGCCAGTCTAGCCGCCTGTCTGTCTGTCTCTCGGCTTTTCATTGCCATAGTGCAGCACATCTTGCCTTACCTAACCAAGCCAGACTGAACCAATCTTAACCTTATCTCGCTGAGCTTGCTCAGCTTAAAAGAGTTAAGCTGCAGGGATACCGAATCAAGGCAACGCAACGCAGCGTTATGCGGCCATAATAAAGCAGAGAATGGAGACTTGCACGCTCACGTACTCGCACACGCACGCACGTTCTGTAGCGACATGGCAGGAGTCGGCATAACGACGCATGTGGGTATGCGGATGAGGAACATGTCAAAATTGTGTGCTTCCTTCGACGGTTGCCGTCTTATGCCACCCAAGACTTCTTCCTCTCGTTGCTCTTCTCCGGCGAGTCCGGCTGCAGCTGATGGCTCTGACTCAGACACTGTTACGATTATTTAGTGTTGCAACATATTCTACTCGTTGTTGATGCTGTTGTTTTTGTTGTTGTTTGGCACTGCATAACTTATTTAGCATTTTTCTGGAATGGAATGCGCAACGATGGCATTTAAATTCCTACTCAAGAGTCAAGCAGAGACGACGCGAATGCTGCATCTGTCGTTCGCCCGGTCTATTTTTGTTTTTGGTATTTTTTTTTTTTTTTTGTTTTGTTCCTTGCTGTATCCTGTCAGCACACGGACCGGGTATTGAATAATCAGAGTCCTTTTAAAAAAAAGTTGTGCATTTTCTGACTAATGTCTCTATATAAAAATATAAGAAAAAACATGTAAATGTAATCGAAACGAGCTTAAAATAAAATGCCAAGCATTCATGGTTCTCGTGGCTCTCATGGCTCCTGGCAGAAATTCTGTCTGCCAATCCGTTTTCAGCACACGGACCGGGTATTGAATAATCAGAGTCCTCTTAAAAAATGTTGTGCATTTTCTGACTAATGTCTCTATATAAAAATATAAGAAAAAACATGTAAATGTAATCGAAACGAGCTTAAAATAAAATGCCAAGCATTCGTGGTTCTCGTGGCTCTCATGGCTCCTGGCAGAAACTCTGTCTGCCAATCCGTTTTGGTGCTCAGCTAAGATAGCCACGTGTAAGCAACAAAGTAACTGCTAACTGACTTGCATGAAAACAATTATAAACTAAAAAGGATGGAAAAATGATATCGAAAACCATAAAAAATTATAAAAAATATTCTACTACAAAAAGACGAAGTTTACTTCGTTGGGTTGCATCGTCGTTAATTCTATTTCAAAAGTTTTTAATGGGAGCTATGTGCACACAGGATAGGTAAGCAGCGTAAGGAAGTCTGAGCAAATAGTTAAATTTGCCAAAGTGAGTGGGTGAGGGGGTGTTTGAGGATATCTCATTGTTGACTGGCATACAAACTTTTCAAATGCAACCAAAACCACATTGCTTAATGGGCTTTAGTAACTTAAAACGGTAACGGTAAAAGGTCAATTAGTAAAGAAATTGGTTTCATAGTAAAAAAAAAAAAAAAATAAAATAACAAAAAAAAACAAGAAAATATCCGTTGAGTCTTTATGGACATACGAGAACATTTCGCTTGGGTAAACACATAAAGTAATTTCGAGTGCAACTTGGCCACGTGAAAGCAAGAAAACTCACGCTGACATTTCACGCTATGCACACAGCAATCATATCTTTTCATATTGATAAATTATGACGCATGTACAACTACGACAACAAAGGCACCAGCCGCAACCATAGCAAAAGCAGCAACAACAAAAACAACAATAAAATGAGAACATAACACAATAAGATTATTATCAGAATGGCAAAAGCAAACTCGTAAAACCAAAACAATGTCAGCTTCACTTGAAAATGACGACCGTGTCAAGCGACGTTTTGTCCAACTGAGCAAACTGCACCCCAACACCCCAACAGACCAACACCCCCCAGGCCTGTTGCAGGCTAGCTGCCATAGATAGCCA
Organism: Stegana nigrithorax; assembly: GCA_037044495.1. Classification (NCBI taxonomy): domain Eukaryota; kingdom Metazoa; phylum Arthropoda; class Insecta; order Diptera; family Drosophilidae; genus Stegana; species Stegana nigrithorax. Next base: position 9,028 of record JBAMBQ010004905.1, read on the forward strand.
CTTAACCGCTTGCCCACGCACACAATACATATGTATATACGTGATGTGCAATGAGCAGCAAACTCCACAGAAGAGAAGCAGCAGCGCACACGTGCCAGCGAATTTTTGCAGAATGTTCTGCCTTCACGTGTCGAGGCAGGAGCTACGCCAGCACACAGCACGGAACGGACAAAGGAAAGCGAATGGGAATGCCTTTGACGAGCGAATAAATTCTTCGCAAAAGCAAAAGCAAAAGGCGAACAAAGCTGCCCCAGGATATGCTGCCCACTGTGCGCAATGCGTTTGTTGTACGCTATGACTCTCTAGCTGTGACTGATTGTAGCGGTGAAGCGGCAGTCGTCGTTCACAGAACAGTGCAAGCGTAAATTCAATTAAAATCTCAAACAGATGGCCCTGCCAGCCCAGTCAGCCAGGGCGCTCAGGACACTTTTGTCGCTGAAAGATGCACAAGCATATCATAATAATAAAATCATAGTTTAACATAAAAAAAGTTAACAAACCAAAAAAACAAGCAGCCGGATAGAAAACAATCGGATATAGTCCAAAAGCCAATGGAAATGCGAAAAGTCAAGAGCGTGGAGCTTGAAGGGTGGAGCACGGTGCATTGCAGGAGTCATAGGCAAATAAACGCGCACAGGATTGGTGAGAGGCGAAAATGCGGGGGGTAGAATGATGGACTTTCGCGTGTTTGCCTTTAGCCTGACTCATCAAACCTATAGCATATATATATGATAGTGGCACTCCTCCTATCAGATAAGCCCAATGTGACAATACGCCATACAGGAGTCAGTCCTCACAGAATGTCAGGCAATCGGAAATGTGACTGACGCAAAAACTTCCCGCTGAGACAATGCAATAAGAAGACACTGTAAAATAAAGCATCGCATTGTTGTGAAACAAATATAGCTCAAACTTCTTTCATTTTCTATTTTTTATATCAGTTGAATAAAATAGCTCACGTGTTGCTTGCGTAGCTGCACATTGTGCGCGTGTCACCTGGCGCGTAACATGACCTTAAAAAGAGCTGGAAAATGCATGCAGGTCGGCTTCTACTTTACGAGATGCAGCAGACGTCACGATTTTGCAATAGTAATACAACAAAAAAATCAATTACGCAACAGCAAGAGCAACAACAGCAACCAGAATACCAATGGCAATTGAAATAAACCCAAACTGGAAGAGCTTTAATCCAATCCAATCCAATCCAATAAGTATTTAATACTGGATGACCGTGTGCACGTGGTATTCGTGCGTGACCCAGTTAATGTACTCATTTACAGCGGCTGCCTGTCAGCCGATGCGCCGGGCAGCCGAGCAGCTGCTGGGCATTTGCCACTTAGGCAATAATCCAGCCAGACATTTGCCAGACACTGCACTGCACACCTCCAGCAGGCTTCGCAAGTGTGCCAGCCCGTCTGCCAGATGCCCAAGTGCACGCAACATTTTCCGAAAAAGCGGAAAGCCCATCAATAATCATGAACAGCCCCAATCGATGCGTGTTGCGTCTGTGGCGTCTGTGGCGTCTTCCTGCTTCCATTCCGGACAGAATGCTTATCTTAATACGCTAAATTACTTAACGCACTTGGCATTATGAGTGCGAGTGCCAGTTTCATTTCGATTCCAATTGGAATAGCAGCGACAAATTGGGTCAAATCGATTTGCAGTAATTTGGGTCTCGGTCTGGGTTTGCAACTTACACTGACACTGGCGCTTTGAGTGGCTCTCGAACGTGTGCTGCAAATGCCACCGAATCTATGACGATGACGTATGCGCACCCGCTGCTTGCCTCCGCTGCCCGAATTGACCCATTTAATGCGTCGAATAGTCACATGCATGCAGAACTAAGCTGCAAAGTGCATAAAATTCAATAAAGCAATATACTCATACATCTCATACATCACATCATTATGCACGTATACGTGTAGTACTCGTACTAAAAATAAACCAGCAAAATAAAAGTACAGCCAAGCAGCAGATGCAGTGCAGATTCACTTCACACCCGCTGCACTTGCCATGGGTTAATTGCATGCAGCTTGTGTGGCATACGTTTAATTTAAAAGCGAAATGAGTAGCTATGAGAAAAAAGCATACTAAAAGTTAATAAACAAAATGCGAGAGCGAGTGGCAGCCAGAATGCATTACGCTTAGCTGCAAGTGTAAAAGCAGACACGCCTACCGCAGACCGCGCATCGCACGCCGCTTGCCACTCGCCACACGCCAGTCACCAGTCAGCAGTCAGCAGTCACTAGTTGCCACTGGCCGCACGCCGCAGGCCTGTCACCTACTATGCCACTGCGCCGCGTTCATCCTTGACACGAGGACGGACGCGCAACCGCACCGCAGCTCCGTGCGACTGACCAGCCGCCCGCTTGCAAAAAAAAAGAAAAAAAGTACGCTTCGACTAACTGGCATAGCGACACCAGCCAACGGCATCATCAGGCATAATCGTCATCATCGTCATCATCGCCATCATCATCAGCATCAGCATCAACACCATGGCCATTAGCATTAGCGCCGGCGACGGCGTCAACTTGGCGCCACTGACTTTGAATTTTAATTGAATTATTTTCATCCATTTTGATTGCCTTCTGCCACATTTGGTTTTGTTATTTTTGTTTTGTTTTTTTTTTTATATTTCCGCCTTACTTTTGCTGCTCCTCAGCTTTTGATCACGTTGGGAAATATTATTAGCAAATATTATCAAAATGCATGCATCCTCGCACGGCTGTCACTCGCTGGCATCTCAGCTTGATTGGCGTTCTGTTGCTCTATGCGAATGTCATGTTTATTGGCCATGAATTATGCACTGACTGAGCACTGTCTGTCCCTTGGCTGTGCATTGGCGCCCTTCTGCTGCAATCGGGTTTGAGTGCTTTTCACTTTTACTCTGGCTGACTTTGACGGATTTTCACTTGATGCCTGCCAACGCGCATATGCGAGCACTCGAACGTCTAAGCACGCCACTCGAGCAGCGTACATCAAGTTGGCACTCGTACCTTGGCTTTACTGTCATTTCGCAGCTATCAGCATCAGTTTTTGGCATTCAACGGGGCATATCATTTGTTTAATCGTACCCATTTAATATGAGTGCGAATTAGTATATGCATATAAACATATACATATTAGTATGCATACATGACATGCATCCCTGATATTTATCTACGGGTCGACTGCACTCCCTTGTGCTCTTTGATGGGTATCGGTTGGAAACATGCTTCAACCCTTTTTCGCTTATAGTTCGAACCAAAACTGACAAACTTCACATAATTTTGGCCCACAATCGCTACCATACGTCAACACGGATGCAGGAAGACAGTCTTCCTTCCTACCTAAAACAATTGCTCACTCACTCGCAGCTGATGCAGTTATGCCATATTCGCACGAGTAAACTTCTTTTGCACTTAATGTGCATTTGCAATTTTCGCCTTTTTGTTTCGTACATATACAAGATTTAATTGTACGCATTTCTCGTTCGTTTGCAACGATGATGAAAACATTTGATGGCGCAGCTGTTTGGGGCGTAAAATGTATGTAGTGAAAACACACGAATGTGAATTGAATGTCGTGAAAGAAGAGACTGTTGTTGTTGCATTATTGAGTGCAGGACCACACACACACATTGGCATAGAACGAGTGGAAGGGAGGTCGGATGCTTGCGTGTGCCTCCTAGCAGCGATGCCCATGGACAAGAGCGAGAGGAAGACTGAGTTTGATCGAGTGAGACATTTATTATCGTTGTTGTTGCCGTCACACTGATTCTGATCTGTATGTTCACTGCAACGTGCAGCCGCTGCGTGTTTCATCCATTGTCATTGTCATCAAGCACATTGTGTCAGAATTTATGCGGGCAGACGAATGGTGGAATGTGTCTGATTGGAATTATGCTTTGTTTTATTTCTTTCTTGTTATACTACTATTGTTGTTGCTGTTGTTATTATTATTTTTTGTTTTTGTTGTCGTTTTCCTGCGGCCAGCACGCTTAAGTTAGTTAAGTGTAGGCGATTGCTCATGTCTACATACGAACTTGGTTGGGATAGTGGGGTTGAGTGTGGTAACCCTAGTCATGTCGCTACAGGCTCGCGGAAATAAAATGTCAAAAACATGTATGCGAATATTTTCGGTTTGTTGGATGAGCTTTTATCTTATTTTTTATAAAATTTTGTTTATTTTTTTTCTTTAATTTTTTCCCGCCTTCGCTTTGTTGTTGTTTCGCTTCTATTGCATTGCCACGATAAATGCGGCAGTGATCGACACCATCAACACGAAGCCGTTAAAGCCGCTGATGGTCAATAATAGATAAATGCATATGATCAGAAAATACTTTGCACGTTAACTGGGCCCGCTGGGCTATAGTGTGCGCACAGGTGGGCAACAGTGTATGTGTGTTTATGTATGAGTGTGTGTGAATGCATGTGTGTGTGTGTGTGTGTGTGTGCAAGTGCAAGCAGAAAACGTTACTCATGTGATATATTGGCAGGCGTTTACCAATGTTCACACGATCGATTGCAACAAACTTGTTAACAACAACAAAAACAACAACGAAAGAGAGTCTGCTAAACTTTATACAAGTATTTTTGTTGCTGTTGTCGTTTGTGCGGTAGGTCGCCAAGGTGAAACTTAAATCGTCTGTCAGCTATCCAATTTTTTTTCTCTTTTTTCTTTAAATTAACTTCCTGCTCACTCATTCGCTCGCCTGTAGTTGTCGAGTGGTCACCGCCTGCTCGATTCGTATATGAAACAGTAGCGCAATCAAAAAAATGCTGTCAAGCTGACACCTTCGAAATGTTATCATTACGGATGATCAAATACAGATCGGTAAAGATGATCTTTTAAAAAGCCATGTCCATAGTGGTTTCACCTAAAAATCTACCTGACTATCTTCTCTATTCGTGCCTACATATTATCTATAATCAGACGATATGTCTTTTTGCAGCGGCCGGCATCATTCTGATATGATTGTCGTGCCTGCATTGTCATCGCCATATTACTAAAAATTGTATATCTTAATATATAAAAGTCTCTATTTCATCTTTTTGAAGTACATAGATGAAATTTGGTACATATGTGAAGGGTATCGGGAGAAATAATATACAATATACAATATATATCTATAACTGTTTTAGGAAGCCAACATATTCACATCGATCACTATGTAAAGAATGGTTCGTAATATGATAATAAGTATTTATTTTTAAATAAAATACCAGATCAGCAGATTACCCTAAAAATTAACAAAAGAAACATAAATAAATAAAAAAATACGAAAAATTGTTACAAGATCAAACTGTAAAAACAAAACACCTTCTGTATTGTCAATCACCGGAGAGTTTATGTAATAGAAAATTGTCGGCTAATATTTGCCTTGCCTTAGCACGGCGTTCTCGTGTTTGCCTCATCTGTTCGGAATTGTGCGTTTGTTTGTTCAAGAAATCTTAATTAAATATTAGCATATTATAAAAATCGGTTGGAGTGTCTCTATAATCGACTAATGTATATGGTATTCTAATGTAAGACTTCGAAATTCTCGGCATATAAATAACAGTTGCGGCAGACCCAGAAGGCACAACAGTTCTAGAGTCTACTGAAAGTAGAAGCAGCAGAACCAGAGAAACACGAACACTAAGCAATTGAAATTCAATATGAAGTTAAACTTGCTTTTCGTTTTTATCTTCGCCTCTGTGTTGGTACAGTTGGCATGGACCCAAGACACCACCACGGCGGCATCAGGGGGCGCAGAAACCACACCAGCATCGGGGGGCGGAGACACGACAGCTGCTCCAGGGGGATCTTCTCCAGCGACTCCTGCACCTGGCGGATCTACACCAACAACGCCAGCGCCAGGAGGAGGAAGTGGCAGCGGCAATGGCGGAGGCAATGGGGGCAATTCATCGAGTCTGAGAGCCAGGTTGCGCCGACTCCGTAGACAGCAACAACGTCTGCGGAGACAACTCCGAAGGCTGCAGAGGCAACAACGTCGTCGACAACAACAACAAGGACAAGGTACACCGGTAATTTTGGTGATTCGAGGACAACCTGCTCAAACCTCAAGACCTGTTAGGCAACAAGGCGGACAAGGAGGGCAACAAGCCGGACAAGGTGGGCAACAAAGCGGACAAGGATCAACCACTCAAGGAGGACTAGGTGGTCTAGGAGCACTATTTGGACTTGGCGGACAAGGAACCACTGGCCAAGGCGGCCTAGGTGGTCTAGGTGCACTGTTTGGCCAAGGAACTACCGGACAAGGAACCACTGGACAACAAAGCGGACAACAAGGCGGACAAGGCAATCGCAGGCGCATCGTGCGAGTAACGAGGTTCCATCGCCGTCGTGGTGGTGCTTCTGGCTAAAAAGTACGAGCGATCTTAAGGATGTTATTCCCATTCCATATGTAGTCTTTACTGAAACTTAGAAGTACATTTTTTTTTTATTATTATTATTAATTTCTTCACTTAATAAACACATACAAGAAAATTACACTTAATTATTCTGCACTTAGTTATTTTCATATAATAGGAAATTCGATTTTTACTCTGCTGCACCATCGTATGTAGTACCCACTAGCTGGGAAAAATAAAACTCAGTAGAAAGCGCAGCACTCCTCCAGAGCCTTCGCGAGTAATCTTCTATAATATAATAAAATTGAAGCAGCCATTTTCTAAGTAATTTTATACGGAAATTACTTGACGGATTTTTATGAAACTTGCCAAAGTGATACTCTTAGCTTACATCCGTGTGCTGGAAATATCATGGCGTTTTTTTTTTTCGGAAAATTGTTAAGTTTGCTGATGTTTAACGAACATTTTTCAGTTAGATTTTACTTATGATATTTAAAGAAATTGCTTAATGGATAAAGGAATAGAATGTGTTCTTTTTTATGCTTTTAATGGATTTGACAACTGAAGAAGTTTTTTGACTTTGAGATTTTTGTGCTCATAGTGTGGACATTAAATTGAAAATATAATATGAAAATTCAATATGCTTTAGAAGTTTTTATTGCCATGATAGTACGGCATAGTATATTTGTTAGTGTAAAGAAATATTAGCCGTGTAACGAAGCAAATGGACATTACTAGATAATAATAAAATAATCATAATCAAAACTAAATTTACTTTTTTGTTTACATCATAAAAAATGCAGACATTTAAGGCAACATGAGTTTTTAAAACTCATCAGATTCCTTGAGAAGTATCCAGGATACTCACTCTTTTTCTGGATGAAGTTGACAACCTTTTTCGGCATACTACCAATGAAGTATTGAGTCAAAATATATTTGTACTTTTGTAAAATGAGTAGCATTTATTTGTTAAATATAAAAAGTAATATTAATAAGAAAAAAAAATATTTAATGAGGATTTCTGTTTCCACTACGTATGATAAGGGATAATCGCTTCGAAGTATTTAGCCAGAAGTTGAATTACCGCTACCGGAAGATGAACCCCTAGGATGGCGATGGAATCTCGTCACTCGCACAATGCGCCTGCGACCGCCTTGTCCGCCTTGTTGTCCACCTTGTCCGCTTTGTTGCCCTCCTTGTCCGCCTTGTTGCCCACCTGGTCTTGAGGTTTGAGCAGGTTGTGCTCGAATAACCAAAATTACCGGTGTACCTTGTCCTTGACGTTGTCGTCGACGACGTTGTTGCCTCTGCAGCCTTCGGAGTTGTCTCCGCAGACGTTGTTGCTGTCTACGGAGTCGGCGCAACCTGGCTCTCAGACTCGATGAATTGCCCCCATTGCCTCCGCCATTGCCGCTGCCACTTCCTCCTCCTGGCGCTGGCGTTGTTGGTGTAGATCCGCCAGGTGCAGGAGTCGCTGGAGAAGATCCCCCTGGAGCAGCTGTCGTGTCTCCGCCCCCCGATGCTGGTGTGGTTTCTGCGCCCCCTGATGCCGCCGTGGTGGTGTCTTGGGTCCATGCCAACTGTACCAACACAGAGGCGAAGATAAAAACGAAAAGCAAGTTTAACTTCATATTGAATTTCAATTGCTTAGTGTTCGTGTTTCTCTGGTTCTGCTGCTTCTACTTTCAGTAGACTCTAGAACTGTTGTGCCTTCTGGGTCTGCCGCAACTGTTATTTATATGCCGAGAATTTCGAAGTCTTACATTAGAATACCATATACATTAGTCGATTATAGAGACACTCCAACCGATTTTTATAATATGCTAATATTTAATTAAGATTTCTTGAACAAACAAACGCACAATTCCGAACAGATGAGGCAAACACGAGAACGCCGTGCTAAGGCAAGGCAAATATTAGCCGACAATTTTCTATTACATAAACTCTCCGGTGATTGACAATACAGAAGGTGTTTTGTTTTTACAGTTTGATCTTGTAACAATTTTTCGTATGTTTTTATTTATTTATGTTTCTTTTGTTAATTTTTAGGTTAATCTGCTGATCTGTTATTTTGTTTAAAATTAAATACTTATTATCATATTACGAACCATACTTCACAGAGGGATCGGTGTCATTATAGTAATGATTTTCTAGTACAGATAAAATTATTGGTTGCATAAAAACTAAATCGAGGAAATTATATAATAAAATAGTTGTGGCAAAAGTTACGAGTATCTTAAGTTGATTATTGTTGTTGTAGATCTGAAAAGAAAAGAGATTTCAGTAATGGTAGGATAGGCCGGCTTTTTGTGGATTTATAAATGTTCTTACAGCAGTTGAGTTTTCAAAGTTATGAACCAAAGGAGTCGTTAAACAACAAACAATAACTGGCTTTTAATGATGCAGTAAGAAGGTCTGTACGCTGACGTATTTCTGAATCCTTCGTTGGCGATTAGAGCTCTCAGGAAGTGTGCTAACTAATGAGATCGTTTGTTTTGGTTTGTTGCGGCGAGCGGCTTAGGAGCCGCAGACGGAGCGAAACTCAGCTTACGCATGCCGCAGACGATGCCAACTAGAAGCCTTGGCTTAGAGCGGCGAGCTGGCAGACTGCTGACAACAAAAGCTACTTAAGTTATGTTGATTTTCATAATTCGCCACCACCAAGGCACGAAACACCGACAAGAGACCAAACCGACCCAAGCGAGAGGAGAGAAGGCAAGAAAGAGCAATGTAGACCAAACCGGACAAGAGCACACCGATCAAGCCAGACCGGACCAGACCGAACCAGGCCAGACCAGGCCAATTTGGGCCAGTCAAGGCAGCAGACCAGACTAGATGACAAACTTTGTCAGTACAGGATGTTTGTGGGCAGAAATGCAACAGCGTCGGCAAAGCCACTCACTGAGAGCCAACAACCGACTCACCCACAAGCACCAGCCCACACCTGAACTCACACATACTCACACATACTCACACACTGACACTCGATTAACACGAAACATTGCACTACGGATTTACCTTTGTGTTCAAAGTGTTGCCCATGTTTTGCTTAAACTTTTTTGGTTTTCATTTGCTTTGTTTTTTGTTGTTTTTTCTTTGTTTTCCTTTTGGTTTGGAGTTTTTTCAATTCAGGTGGCAATGGACAATAGTTGGCATTGTTGCTGCTCTTGCTTTTTTGTTTTTATGCATTATGACTATTGTTGTTGTTGTTATTATTATTATTATGATTCCTATTCTTATTGGGCGTCAAGACTAGACACGAGTGCATGTGCCTAAGGCAAAAGGCAGTACGCTCTTCTTCTTGTTGCTGTTGATTCTGCTGTTGAGCTTTTCTTTTTTATATGTGGCCCCAAGCTCAAGAACGACGTCGCTGCATTTCTCTATTGTTTGTCTTTTTTCACTTAGTACTTTGAATTATTATTGTATGACTAAGACGGCCACTTTCGCCCGCCTCGCTTGGATATTTTTCTGTTTTGTGTCTAGAATTCAATCTGAAGCAGTTTTAGCTTACTTTCGTGTGGCACACAACACAAAGGAGCAGAAAAATGATGAAATAATGAAGAATAATAATAATAATAATGAAAAGAAATGCATAATTGATTTGACGTGTTTCTGCAGCGGGGTAACCAAAATCTTTGTAATGTCTTCTCTAACAAAGGAAAAAATCGAAAACGGAATATGCAAATGTAAAGTATGCCACGAAAAGCCACATCACTTTTCCACGCAATTCAAAACAAAAACAAAATGCAAAGAAAAACATAAACAAACTGTATTAGAAAAAAAAGAAGAAAAGACCCAATCGAATATGGATGTGATAAGGAACTTAAGTATTATTGCTATTGGCCATTAACTGAAGTGTTTGGCACACTAATTGTGTGGATCTTTTGCTCATTGTTGTTGTTGTTGTTGTTGCTATTCCAATTGCCATTGGTTTGATGCGTTTAGTCTTCTGATTCTGCCCAAGTGCGTAAACACTCAAAGACGGAAGTGTAGCGCATCTAAATGCATATTGTTCTTATACGAGTATCTGTTTTCTTTTTGAACGTTTTATATTATTATAGGCATGCATCAGAAAAACTTTTAATAAAAAGTGGATTTGTTTTGTTTCTTTTTTTTTTTTAAATATTCCATCTTGTAATTACAATGCAACGGTGTAGCATATGCCTCATGCCATGTCAGTATGAAGCCCAAGTTAACCTCTTCGAAATTTAGCAGCTGGCCTAGTGCATGTTTCGATGCCATGTGTCACATCTCTGGACCTAGTCAGCTGCTAATCGCTTCCCAAGAACCTGTATGCCTACTTTTAGACAACACTCCTTATAGGTTTAGCAGGTGCTAAGGCGACGCAACTTCCTCATCATGTGGCCTAGAAAAACCAGCAAAATTGGCTGGTCTTTTGCAAGCCATATCTGAAAGGGGTTCGCCTAAAGCAGCTTCAATGTTTGTTTTTCTTTGTTTTGTTAATTTTGTAAGTCTTTTAAGTTGCACATCTATTGCGTCGCTAATTGGTATCTGTGCGCGTGGCTTTCACTAATTTTCATAGATACAAAATGTAATCAAACAAAACATGAAAATAAAAATAGAGACAAATATAAATACGAATACGAATACGAATGCGAATACGAATCCAAATACAAATATAAAACAACGTGGGCCAAAACAACATTCATTGAACAGCGGCTTATGTCGCATCCTATGCCAGCAGTGTTTGTATTGTACTGGACTGCATTGGGATGCACCGTGCTGTACTGTACTGCGGTGTGCTTTGTGAGTTGCTATATGGACACTTTTGAACATTTGTTGTTTTTGTGTTTTGTTGTTCCTGTGTGCGTCTTATCGTTGAACCTGTGACAGTGGAAACGGAAGTGACAGCAATAATAACAGCAACAACAACAAAAACAACAACAACAGGAACGGCAAAACATCAGCGACAATGATGGTTGGTGCCAGAGCAAAAAGCAAGCGTCGAGTCCCATAAGCAGCAAAGCAGAACTTTTTCAATTTGCGAATGAGTATCTGCGCATTTGTTGTCAAAACATGCCAAGCTGATTGAAGGAATGATGAAGTGATTGAACGTTGCCGGCATGACGGTTTGACGACATGATGGCATATAGCAATCTTGCTGCATGGTAAATAAAATCGTGACAACAACGGCAGCAACAGCAGCAACAGCAGCAGCAGGAGCAGCAATGGAACGTGTGCAAAATAGAAATCATTATGCGTGTCAAAAGTCGACAACAACAACAAAAACCCCTCTCATACATACATTCACGTATATTTGCCATAGGTATTTTTCTACTTTGATTTTTTTATTTGAGTTTTGTTTTTTCGCTTTACCCAGGAGTAGCGACAACAAACGCAACAAAGAAAGCATATGGAGTCCAGGCAACTGCCAGCAGAATAATGAGGACGCCTTCATATGTCTTGGTGTCCTTAGGAACGCACGAATTATATCCTTAGCACATTACTTTGCATTAGGTTGTCCATCGTTGACAACTCGAACAATGGGACTTACTCATATAGCATATGGCATATGGCAAGGAGTATCTAATCCAGCGACAAAAACATCAATGCCAAGTGACCCTGGCTTTATGTCGGTGGAATTCCAATATGAGCTTGATGCGAATTTTGTATCTGTTAGCACTTCTGGCATTTGTTGTTGTCGTCGTTCTTGTTGCTGCTAGTTTCACTGGAAAATTATCGTAATTTTTGTTTTTCGTTCTTTGTTATTGTTGCTGTTTTTTGTTTTTACTTTTAGACGTTATTTGCTGGTGCGAATAATTTGTGACGCATTTGCAAGAAGCTTTTTATTTTACGTATTTCATTTTCTGTTGTGCATTACATCCTGTGCAATGCTTATTGCTGTTGAAGTTGTTATTGTCATTATTAGTACCGTTGTTTGTGTTGTCAACATGGCAATTTTTATTACTTTTATTCTTTCTGTTGCAGTTGTAATTTTTCTCTTATTTGATTTAATTATTTATTCATTTTGATTCATTTTATACAATGTAAGTACATATGTATATGTGTATGTTTGTATGCATGTAGTCTTTAGCCATCGTTGTACATGGTAATGAACAGATAATTATATGCACATACAACCACAACAACAAAGACAACAACAAACATAACCACAATCAATAATGGGCAACAATGTAATATCCGAAATTGCTAAAATTTTCACACGCTGCTATCTGGGCAAAGTCTGTTCGCATGTCCGACTGTCTGTCTGTCCGTCTGCCTGACTGCTTGACTGCCTGCAACCCTTTTCCACACATTACATTTTCCACAATGGGTTTTCCTTGCACTCTCTTGTGTATGCTTATCAAGTTTGATTTTCTCGAAAATGACTTGTTAATTTCCCAATTACCTGCGACGACATTCATGAAAATAAAATTTATCATGCTTACAGTGAAGCCACGCATGCAAAGGCAGCCGAGCAGCATCTGTTGTAACGTTTCTTCTGAGCTAGTTGCTGTTATTGTACGCAGGGTTGGGGTGCATTGAAGACTACTTTAGTATATTTTGAACAAAAGGCCCCCGCACACATTCAGAATGACGGGAAAACCAAAATCAAATCACAACATTTTGGCCAAAAGAAGGAACAACAAATTGCTTTGTGCCTACGGATGAGTTGGCATGTCGGCCTAATGCCATCAGCATGAACTCACACAGATGTTATTTGCTGGTCACACACAGCAGCTCTTACAGTAGTTCTGGCTTACTCTTTTTGTCTTTGAAGGATTTCACTGACAACAAAAGAAAGGAACACAAAGCAAAACAAAAACGAGAAGTAAGAAAAAAATCATGAGGAAAACCTGCTTAATTTGTCTTAATTTCTTTGCCCGATGTTTTTGTTGTGTTTGTTGTAGCTATCGTTGTTGTCATTATTATGGCGGAAGGTATTATTATTGTTATTATTGTTGTTGTCGTTGTTGTTATTCTTATCAGATATATCAACGGACTTATGCGTATGCCGCATGTGATAAAAATTCATTGCGTATCTTTTTGTAAATGCTGTATATATGTATGTATATGATGTATGCACATTTATATACATGTATATGTATGTATATACGTATGTACGTATAAACGTATAGTACATACATATAAGAATGTTTTTTTGTTTTTCTTGTTTACATGAATGCCGCTTCGTACCTGTTTCATTCAGGATTCCTATTGTACCATTTTTTATGTTGGTTTTCTTTTTTTGTGTTGAAAAAAAAAAATTTTTTTTTCTTATTATTTTCGTACTTTCTTTTCGAACATGTTCTTCAAAAATATTCTATATTCTCTCAAGTGGAGAATCGAAATTTTTTGTTGTTTGTTTTTGCTATCATCTAGAGGCAACGGCATGTTGTAATTTTTTTTCCGTTTTCGTTTTTGGCAAATTTACGCGCTTGTGCACACGAAAAAATTGCTCTGTAATAACTGCCAGGCCAACATGCAAAACTGCTGGCAAACTCAAGTGTGCAAATTCATGCGATGCTTTTGCAACAGCAACAACAATATCGCACTTTATGCAAACGATTACGTACGCATGTATGTACATAGGCTAATGCATGTTAATGCACATGTATGTGTGAGCATGTGTGCGTACCTGTTGCATACCTTAGCCACTTGGCGAAACGAGGCGAGGTCAGGCATGGCCGGGCCATCGCGCAAACATATGCCGGCTGCAGTTAGCGGCGAATGCAACAGGCGCACAGCAAATAACAACAACAGCGTCAATTGCCAACAATTTCAAAATGTAAAATAGAAAAAGAAAATCAAACGCTCAGCGCCACACCGAAATGATAAAGCAACCGAAATTCACACTAACTCACACCGCATCGAACTGCAGCGAACAGAAGTACAACAACAGCACGAGCAAACACACAAGAATACAGTTATTGGCGTAAATACAAGAGTAAAGCATTTAACGTAAACGCCATCCATGTAACGGGTGACTCGAAGAGCACACACATGAGGGTATGAGTAAGACTCACCATTGCTGCTCTTAGACATCATTGCGCTCTTTGTGTGGCTATGACGCACAGTGCAGCACAAATAATTGAACATACAGCTACCGCCTTGCGTTTGGCAAGGTAGGTAACGTTCTTGAATTGTCAATTACGTTTCTTGTCTTCTACGGGGGTTGAGATAAGTGGTGCTGTTGTTAAATTAAAAAACCTTTATGACACAATTTGTTAAAGGCTTTATTTCTACACAGTATCTTAGTTCATATCACATATCTAAAATGATGATCTGGAATTTCTGATCATAATGATTTCAGAGCTAAGAAGATTATCAAAGCTTGTAAAGTTTTAAACTTGATACTCATATGTTTCAATGTGGTTTGCTTTAATTTAGTCAGCACTGCATTAGTTGATTGAACACAAATTTTACTAGCAATACTCATTAATTTAGCCAACACTGTAGCTTAAGTTATTCATTGCCTACGTCAAGGCGCTTGCTCGCATGTACATTTTGTTTATACATGTTTACATACATGCATATGTAAGTTAGTTGTTGTTCTTGTTTCACTTACTGCATCGCTACAAGCTACTTGAAGTGACGTCGCCACATTGGCATCATTGCACATGTTCTTTTATCTGCGCTCAAGTGCATTTGGCACAAACAACTGCTGCTGCTCTTTTCATTTTTAGGTAATGTTATTTTCCTTTTATTCTTTGGTTCAGGTTTATTTATTTGTTTTTAAAAGCAATTGAAAATTTCAACAGCAGCCACAAAAACTGTCGGTCAAACTGCATTATGAAATGCAATGCGTCTCAGACGCAAAACCAATGAATCGGAATGAAAACACATTGAGGCATGGTGTTGTTTAAAAACAAAACAAAAAAAAATTGAAAAAGGAATTTCAGTAGAAAAGCAATAAAGAGCCAAAACAACAATAAGAACTGAAAGAACAACAGATGCATTAATTTCCGGCAGTTATGCCGCCTCTGTGATCGGTTGAAAAACGTAAATTTTTTTCTCTCTCTAATCTCTCACACATGCGCTCTTGATTGTTGTTGTTGTTACGAGAGACTAGAAAAAACGGCACTGACCAATGCGAAGTTTCAACTCTTGTTGTTTGTTTATTTATTTTTTATTTATTATTTGTTTTTTTTTTTTTATAATTTTGCAAATTTTGTCACTTATCGGTGTGTGGGTCATATAGAAATAGATTGTGTGTGATGTTACAAATGAAAGTGTAAAACATCGTAACGCATCTTCGAAATTTCGAAGACCGGACTCTTTCGAACATTGCAACAGTCTTTCATTCATAAATAGGTTTTCTCTTTTCTCTAATTAAATGGAACAAGACGTTCGTGTACGGTGCTTGATGTTGTTTAATATATCCAATTCGGCATGCTTGAAAACTAATTTATTTATACATTTGGACTTAAATTTCATTACTGAAATTCATCGAATTTGTCAAGTAAATATGCACGAGAAATATTTGCAATGTTGTTTTGGACACCTGCAGCTGTGATACAGAAATCATAAACAATTTTAAAAAATATGCTAGCAATGGTGAACGTATCTTTCCATTATTATTAATATTATTTAACCCTTCCATTTAAGCAGTACAGTAAATTGTTAAGCAACTTTTTTCGACACGACTGTAAGCATACCGAACACTCGCAACTTTTTCGAACAAGCATCAAAGAAGCCGGCTTCGAACTTCGAACAGCTGCTATCGACTCTCTCTCGCAGGCGTAAAGAGCTATTGCTCATGCATGCATGCGTATGTGTGTTTTAGACGCGAACTCAAAGTTCGAGCTGTTTTCGTAGTTGACAAGCGACACTCGAAGTATACGGTTGTGTGCGCGGTTAGGTTCAAACGCTTTGGCCAAATCAAGAGCAAAACAAACGGTTTTTTAAAATCATACAAGAAAATTATATGCACCCATTGATTTTTTTTTTTGTGAAATCAAAAGAAGTGCAACTAAAATTGTGCAAAGTGCAAAAGAATAATAAAGCCAGCGAAGGCAATAGCAACAACATAAAAAATAAAAAAGATAACACATAAGAGGAGACACAATACAATCAAATAAAAACATAAGAAAACAGCAAATTAAGTTGAAACTGAAGGCGCTAACGACAATATCGCAAAAAGCATATTCAACCGATAGTAGCAGCACCAAGCGCCACATGTTGCATGCATGCGTTTTTGAATTTGGCTGCTAAACTGAATTTGTGAGTGAAAACATATTTATTACTAACAGAAAGCAAACGTAGATATTGCCACCGTGAAAAAGAAAAAAAAACCCATAATTTTTTTTCTAACTGTACAATTGAATCAAGTGCAACAATTTAAGGTAAACAAGTAAAAACAAGTGATCAGTCGTAAAACAAACAAATGCTAAAACAATAAGAAAAACAGTCAAAACAACAACACGAATAAGAATTTGATGCTATAGTTGTCAAAAGAAGGCCAGAAACAAAAAGCAGTGCAGTGACTTCGCTTAAATGAAAGCAAAAGCAAAATCAACAATCCAAAAATAATTAAAACAAATTGCAAGACAGAAATAAGAGCAACAGTCCCTGCTGCTGTTCAATATTGGATGGAAGTTGGTTGACTACAGGCCGAAAATTCCAACTGTTGGTGATTGCGACATTTAGCGACTTTTGCCCAATCTAACTAAATTGTCCTGTGGACGAAACTTCCAATAAATTTTCTGTTGTCTTTGGCATCTTGGAGAGTTGTTTTGTTTCGATTCGTAATCTTACGAAGAGAACGAAGAGAAACTCGATCGACACACCAGCGCACTTTGCTTGCGTACTTTGTGAGCGCGCGTCGCAATTGTATGCGTGTGGGAGAGCTTGCGAACGTCGAAAAGAGCGAGCGCAAAGTGCACATACAAGAATGCAGTGAGCAAAGGTAACAGCACTTTTTTCGTTCTTTTTTGAATTTAATTTTTTTGAATTTGATTTTGTTTTCTTCGACGCAGTTGTTGATTCTTTCGCGTTGTAGAATATTTAGTTTGATGGTTTTTGTTTTTTTTTTTTATCGTTTGATTTTTTGTAGTTATTGTCGTTGCTGTCGTCGTCGCCGTCGTTGTTGTTGTTATTATTATTTTTGTTATTTCTTTTTCTTTTTGTTATTTAAATACACTTCAATCGAATGTGTGCGAGGTAGCAACAATCTTACATGTTGTTTGCAACGATTAGTATGCGTTTAGTGTGTAAAGGGTAGATAATACTGAGGTAGCGATCAAGACATGCCCTCCTGTCTGTTTATACGTTGCAAATGCGTACAACAAATAACTGCTCATAGTTTTTAATATAAACATTACGTAACTCGGCTTATGCTTAAACAGCAAAGAGTGATCATGTTTTATTTGAGTCGAATTCTTCAGTGAGTTTAAATCTTCAGTGCTTAGCGTCGCTTTATGTTTCAATATAGGATAAATTCTCAGGTAATGATGGCATCAATAAGTGCAGATCTTTATAAATTTGTTGCGGAGGTGAGTGGTGAAGGTGGAGTAAGCAAGGGATCAACTGTTACTGCAGCGCACTGACACTTCGTCGAGGCCGTGCGTCTGCTCACCCAATCTTCGATTTGTTCGCATGCTCCTTCGTTCTGTCTTCGATACTCATAGCCGTGCTGGAGATTTAGTGCGCTGCATATTTATAAATTCAACACGTTTATCGCTCATACAAAATGCATTTGAATTTTAATTCCTGGAAGTACCTACAAACTCACACACATATAGTAAGTGTGCTTGTACGTCCCTAACCTGTGTGTATGTATATATATAAGTATGTGTAGGCACTTTTTTAAAGGTTTTTATGCCTTTCGGTAATACATGCATACATACATACATATGAATGTATGTATATATTTTTTGAAGTTGGAGTTTAACTCACGAAAACAATATCAAAGTTCTTAACAAACTCCACTATAATGTTTTTTATTGTGTTTTTTGTATTTTGTTGTGGTTATCATTGCCTGCAAGCAAAAAGAAAGAAAAGCGTACGGAAGGCAGAACTACAAAAACGCCAACAACAAAAAACAGAAACAATCAAACGGCCGCTAACTGCAATTGAAATGCACGAAAATCGCCAAGAGACGTTTTGAACAAAAATGACAGCAATACAAAAAACAAAACACAAAAAAAAAAAGAAAAGATCCAAGAAAAGCAAGCAGCAAAGGCAGCCCTGCTATCGGCATCCAATGAAAAAAGCTAGTCACTAATCATATATTCGAATGAGTTGAGGTTTTATTTGAATGAACATTTTATGAATATCGAAGGACACTCAAATAGAAGAGAGTGAATAAGAATGAGTATTTAAATTAATGGGAATGAATGAGTCAACTTTATTATTAAAAACAAAAATTAACAAATCAATTAAACGAAAATTAACAAATATATTGAAACCAATAAAATAAATAGAAAAGTTGGTGTAAAAAATAATTAACAATGTGTTAATATATCTAAATGTACGAGTGTATGATCACAAAAGAGGGGGAAAACCTAAAAAAATAAATAAATAATGTGGAAGTAAAACTTAGTCCTGAGATATATGAGTAGATTACATTTGATTGGAATTGAAAACGAAGTATAGACCCATGCCTGGCATTAAACTGCTGCATGAGCATTTAAAGAATTTATCCTGAAGATAAAAGTTTTTTGCTTGTCCCAACTGATCGTCGATTCCAAATGAAAAGAAGAAAAAGAAATGTCAAAGCAAATTGGCAGTGGCGAAGAGGTCGAAACCTTTTCCTCTTGCCTGATCTTGTTGTTGCAGTCGATGTAACCTTTCCGATTTTACACGCCCAAGACGACCGACGCTCTGCAGGCTTTTCGCTCGAATTCAACTGAATGCGACTGCATGCACGCAACGCCCACAAAGCGGAGCGATGGCTCGAGGCCAGACTGGGGCGTGCGAGCGAGCACAGCAAATTTTTGGTGCATAAACGGAACCTTTGCGCACAAAGGGTTAATTAAATTAAATTTAAAAAACGTGCACTTGATTCCTTCTTTTTTTTGTTGATTTTTCTTTTTGACTTTATTACTAGCTTTGCATGCTGTTGGGCAAAAGCATGCATAACAAAACAAATGTAAAATAAAATAAAACGAATGCCAAAAAATATAATCAAAAACAAATTTGAAATATCAATATACATACCTGTGTTATATATGCACAGTACAACTTCGCTAATCCGGATATGACTTAATTCGGATCTTTCTGTAATCCGAGCGGAGTTAAAAAATGAAAATTTTCTGTTATTTCAAAAAGATATTTCTCTTGAGAAAAGAATATCCTAATAAAACTGAAAAATGGTATTAGTCGTCAAGCGTAAAAGTAATCCGGATTGAGCCAGTTTTAATTGATCTGGATTAACGAAGTTCTACTGTATGTACATATGTGAGTCGCCTGACACTCGCTTCTCAGATATTTACGCTTGTGATTTATCCCAAACTTACTTAAATTAAAAAAAATAAATAAATAAATAAATAAATTACGTTAAAAACAGAAAAAATCAAGCACCCGTATCCGTTGTCTAGTCGCGATGTCTTCGCTGTCGCTGTTGTTGTTGTATATTTTCCGTACTTGCCGTTTGCAGCACATGCTTTTAATTGTTGCTGCTGCTGGCGCACAGGAAACTCAAGTCGAGGTCTTCGTCGCCACAGAGTGAAGCGTCAAATATTGTAAACTAAACCCAAAAACAATTGAATTGATTTGTGTTTTAAGCCAGAAATAGAAAGAAATCACCAGGAGCGGTGCAGCGAGTGTTGCGAGGTTTCTTTTAAATGTTTTTGGTTTTCATGTTTTCTAACATACATTGTGCATATATATGTACGTGCATATGTATGTAGTAAGTGCTTATGTACATGCATTATACTTCGGTTTCTAGTGATGTCTTTAGAAAGTTGCGTCATGTGTGTGCAAGCAACAACATATGTTGACAAATTCATTTTCTTTTTTGTTTTTTTTTTTGTTTTGGGTTTTTGTTTTTTCTTCTATTTTAGTTCGTTTAACACTTTTCACGTTGAATATAGCTTCACCCCACCAATAAAAAGAAAACAAACCAAAACAAAAAAAAAAATTTAAAAAAAAGAGTCAAAGAAATAAAGAAATTTGTTTTTATGCTTGTTTTGAGATTGGAAAAAATTTAGCCAAGTTGCATTGTGTGTTTGTATTTGTTCTTTTTGTTGTTGTTGTTAGTTAGTATGTTTATTGTCGACAATTAAGTGAAATGTGCGTGAGTAAATGCATTGCAATAGCAATAACGAACAACAACAACAACAAATGCAGCATTAACAAATAACAAGCCTCACATATATGTGTGTGAGACTTATTCGAACTTGTACGGGTGGGTAAATGCTTCTTCTTCTTCTTCAAAGAAAAAAAAAGATAAGTTTTAAACAAATTGAACATGCACAACAACAAATAATGATTTTCATTTTGCTATTGTTGTTGCTGCCATCGATGAGCGTAAGAAAAGTAAATTTTTTCATGTGGCTAATGAAGAAGCAGCAACATCAGCCTCATCTGGACTAGCAGCAGAGCAGCATCAGTAGCAGCAGAAGCTGCTAACTACATTACATCTGCAAAGCACACAGTGAACCGAAACAAAAATTTTAATTAAAAAAGCAAAAGCCAAGAGAAAAAATGAAGCCTATTTGGTTTACACAGTGAAAGCGAAAATTTACAACAATTGAAAAGCTAAACGAAAAACGCAAGTTTCCAAAAACCAAACAAACAAACAAAAGAAAACCGACAGCAAAAACAACAACAAAACAAACCGAAACAACCGAAAAATAATTGAACAGAAGACAAATGAAATTGAATCCAGAGCAACGAGCAGCGAGCAGCGTGCAATGGACACATGAATGGCATGGGTGGGAAGGATGTGGATGGCCGTGCTGTTGGCCAAATGGATGGACAAATGGCTAGATAAATAGCTGGATGACTGCCTCACTGACTGACTGGCTTGGATAGATGGTTGGATGGATGGATGGATGGATGACTGGAAATAGCTGCATGTATGGACAGCCAGCTGACTAGATGATGCATAGATGATGATGCTTTCTTGCAATGTTGCCTACCCTGCCCGCCTGCCGGCCACTCTGCCAGCCTGTCTTGCTATGCGCCGTTGAATCTACGTCGCTGAATATAAACGATGCAGTCGCCGCTGCATGACATGTGAGTGCATTCAGCATTCATTCAGCATCCATGCGAGTCCGCCTGGCCAATGGTCTGGTCGGTTGGCGATGAGAGCGGGCGCGTTGAACGTTGCGCGTGTGGTTACTGTTTCAATTGATTTTTAAATCGAGCGAAAAATGCAAGCAATAATTCAATAACATGATTAATGCTGAGCCACAATAACAACGAAAGAAAATAAAAAAAACAAAATCAGGAGAACGTCAGAATTCAATACTAGTTCGTTGGCGCGGCTCTGCGCTACTTTGACGCGTGTGCGACAGGTGGCCACAAAAGGTAAACGGGCAAAGAGAGAGAGAGCGAGAGCGAGAGAACGAGAGTTTACTGTATTATTCAGCTTTGTTCTCTTGGCTGGCTATTCAGCTCCGGGAGCATTGGTTAGTTGGTTATTTGATCGTTTTCTGGAAACCACATAAATCCAAACATGCCACACACAGAAGAACTCTGCGCAATGTCAATGCCAGCCGAAAGCGCAAACGCAGACACTCGTAGACAACAACAAACTGTTGTTATCGTATTTACACTCCACGGCTGCTTGCTGTCCGTTGAACCAAAGCCGCGCGCCTCTCTCTGCTCACCACTCGCCGCTCGCTGATGGCTGATGGCTGATTGCTGATTGCTGATTGGCGGTTGCTAGTCGTCGCTTGGCCGCGCTTCTTGAGAACTGCGCACAAAGTTGTCCATGCGGGCAGGTCAGAAGCGCTAAAACGTTTTCGAAGCGTCAACTTGCAAAACAAAGCGAAAAACAAAAAAATAAATCATATATTAAAACAAGGCTCGCTTACCGCTAACATGTATGTACATGCATACATATGTCTGCATATGAATACTTTTGCTGTCTCGTTTATTTTTTTATTTCTGTGTTTTTGTTTACATTTTCAGTGTTTTATTTTTAGTTTTTTTTTTTTCTTTTGATTTCTACTTGCCATAATTTTCGCAAATTAACACGTTTGCGCTTCATGTTTTGTATTTGCAAGCTTCTTGTATTTAATGTTGTTGTTGTTTTAGCTATTTCTGCTACTGCTGGCTTTGCCGACTCTGGCGCTTAAATTGATGTGTGCGCCGCAAGAACAAAACAGAACAGAACGAGTAGAACGCGAGCAATAAGCCGCCCGAACAATAAAAAAAACAGCAAAGTAGCACCAACAACAAAACTAACCTTAACTCAAACGCACACACAAACACACACAAACACAGATACACACACACACACACACACACACATGCGAACATGTAGAAGAAATTAACGAAAAAAAAAATAAAAAGTTACCAAATAAAAGAATATAAATACTTATAACGAAAGAACAAAAAAGAAAAAAGTTATAAGCTGACAAGAAACGATTAGCATCTTTGGTTGGATACTTGCGGCGTTTTGTTAAGACTCACACATGTGCGCGGAGCAACAGGAAGTACTAAAACGAGAACAGCGCAACAACAGCATTTGCCTCTTGTTGTAAACGAAAACAAAAACATAAATTATGATATATACAAAATTAATTTGCAAATAATACAAAAATAAAATACACACACACAACACCAACACTGCCACCATCAGCAGCAGCAGCCGTAGCAGCAGCAGCGGAAACAAGCTGAGAACTTGGCTGTGTTTTCAAGTTTTTTATTTTGAAATTCAAAATTTTTAATAGAAATTTTCAACTGTGTGGAAGAAATATAGCAATAACAATAATGTATTGTACATATGCACATATATTTATATATACATACATACAATAATAATAAATAATCGCAGCAACAAATAACGGCTTATGGATTAATTTAAAAGTTAGCAAAATCCGCTTATGTAATAGGCATTGCCGCCTGCGGCTCTTTGACACACGTAAGCGTCGCCATTTGAGTCGTCGCCACCGCCGCCACCGCTGCCGGGATGTTGGTGACAACAACAACAACAAAGTGAGACGCGCAGAACAGCAAATATGAAATTATGTACATAAGATTGACTGGATCGGCTGGCCTTGGCGGCTAAGCACATGACTATAACATACTCCACTTACATACACTTTACATATGTAAATGCATACATGCATACATTCATACACGCATGTATACATGTGTATGTTTATATGTCTATTTGAATATGCCGAGGATAATGCTAGGCTGAATGTTTTGAAGCCAAATGAAAGTGCTAAGGCATTGACACCGGTGCTAAGCGTCAAATGACAATTTGAATTGTGTTTTAATCGACATTAAACATAATGACGAGTATTTGACGCCCGCCCACGGCACAGCACAGTCGCCATTTCACCCGCACATGCACACTCATAGCCAAATGCACACACACTGGCACTCGCAGTCGCACGCTGCCATGCGTATTTATCCGTTGCCATGTCATATGCGGGCGAGCATAAAAGTAGACACGGTCAAAGATACGAACACGGACCCAGGCAACAGACATCAGAAAAAATTTCACATCTAATTTATTTTTATTTGATTTTATTTATTGTCTTTACCATTATCATCGTCATCAACATCATCATCATCGTCATCGCCATTAGCATGGGCAGAACATCAGCAACACCACAACAGCAGAATCAGCCCCTCAACCCCGCAAGTTTGCGATCAACTCCACATGACGCATCTGTGCGATACAGCAACAAAACCAACAACAAAAACAGCAATAATAACAACACCAGCCCTTAGAACTCACTTAATACAGAATTTTCTGTTATTGTTGTTGTCACTGCTGCCGCTACTTGTGCTCATTAAGCTGCAATCCATTTTAGATGAGTTCAACACTTGAGTTTATGGATTTTACTTAATTTAATTTGATTCGAAGTTTTCTACTTAAAAATCTGCGGGCGCTAGAATTCAACCCCCTCCAACTGAACGCGGCCCGACTCAGCAGAATCCAATAGAGGTCCACTTAACTGAAACCCTAGAGGCGTGTCGCTGCCTTACGTAAATTCGTATACTCAATTCCTTAAAATATTTGCTCTTCCACCATAGGTCAGCCCCCGACCTATGTCGTTGACTCGATTCAAATTCGCATATATGTGTATATATGCATATAATGCTACGATTAGCATTTGTTCAAGATGGTCAATCATCGGCAGATTAGAATGGATAACAATTTGACTTTGACGGTCATTCCGGGAAGAAGTCAGCAAGTGAGTCACACAAAGCGCACCGGCTGCCTTAATAGCCGGCCGACTGAATGACTGTGGGATTGTGGGCCTGTCCGTCCGAGTGGCCTGATTCAGCATTTGGCCTTATGAATCGCTTTGAAGCGTTTCCGATTTGTGTCACATGTTGGGACGTGGGCGTGCGCCGAACTGCTTCTCTAAGCGCGCTCTGCCTGGCCTTTACAGCCGCGTTCAGCAACAGCACTTGTGCGAAATTAGCTGATGTTGTTGGTTTTGTTGCTTTGCTGTTTTACTGTTTTGAAGTTAACCAAACTATTTGTATTGCCAACGCATAATAAATCTCAGCACGCTGATCTCTTTCATTAAATTCGCTTTGCTCTGCTTTTCGCTTCGTTTCGTTTCATTTTGTTTCGTATCTTTTACTTATTTGTAGGCGAGCGTTGCGACTTCAGCCACAATTCGTGCGATTCTTATCGCATTTTATGACATTTTTTCCCCACTTTTTTTAACTTTTCTTTCACCAATGTTACGATTCGTACGTGATTTTGCATTTTAAATGGAATTTTTAGTTAAATAACACATTTTATTTTGTTTTTCTTTTTGTTTTGTGAGATTTGGTTTCCCGCCATGGCTTTGGCTGCTCGCTGATGTTAACAATTAGGCAAGCAATCAATCAAGCACAATTTATCAATCAATCAAGCCAGTCAGTTGATTGGTCGACCACACATACACATTCTGATTTTCACACGCTGTGCTGAATGCACATTTTTACACAATTGTCTTTGACTGCGCACTCGCATTCCTTCAGTCGCATTCGCTGATCCAACGATCAGTCAATCAAATCAAACAATCAATCATGCGCCGCTTGCGAAGCCAAAGTTCGCGAATGCTGAAAAATGTCTGCTATTTCAGTTTTCTAAATGTTTTATTTCATTTTTCAACATATTATTTTTTTTTTTAACAAAAGCTGTCACTCGAAATGTTTGCATTAAACATTATTAACAACGCTGTCAGCCACGATGTGATACATTCATACACCCATTAGTTTATGACAAACTGGCTCACCGACTCCCCGACTTACCGACTGATTGACATACACACACACATACACATACATAATCACACACGAATATGGGAATAGTGTGGATGCGTTTGTGTGAGATGCATAGTTAGTTTTTGTTAAATGTTTAACAAATGACAATCATGTCGAAATTTTTGATATGTTTTGTTTTTTGTATTCCCAAATTTACTCAAATGTGGCGCATGAGAAAAATATTTTATTGACAGCATTTTGTTGTACTTGCCTGTTTGTGTTTTGTTTGCCTTTTTTTCTCTTTCTGATAAATATTGAGCATTTTTTAATTAGCCAATTTTCTTAGTTAGCCCAATTGAATATTAGCGCAAAACTTTAAATATATCAAGTAATCAATGTAGTAATTGGTAGCGAGTAAAGTCGATTACCTAATTTAAAATTTGAATGCTGGCAACCATAATAAAAAGGTAAATTAAATATAAATATGTTAGTACATACAACGTAGTAGCAAAACTTTAAAGCACTCGGCTTCCGCCCCTGCCCCAACGTTGCATTCATTGCCTAACACCACAAACTAAACTAAACTAACAACCTGTGAAGCCCTGGTCTCCCATCGTCTCAGTGCTCTCTCTCTCAGACTTAGTGCCTGTTTAATCATGACAAAGCAGTTTGCAATTAACACCTTCTCCTTGCATAATTTATAAGGTTGTCTGTCCAAGTGCTTGGCGTAATTGAGAACATGAAACTTTTTGGCACATAACCGTAACTGATTTCGTTTTGCGTAATCGGTCACAAATCACGAATCAGAACTTTGATATGCCGCACTTGAACGTACACATACACACAGGCACATGCACAAGCCAGCACAATCTACCCATACACCAGCTGCACATGGCACCGGTACTTGCGTGCATGACACAAATTTGATATGAAAGCCACTTAAGGTTTTATCTATTGTGCAAACACAAAACACAATAAAGAGCCAGCGAGAACACATGCGCATTTGCTTATTGGAATACCTGGCAGCCAGTGCCGTTGATCAATGTGCCCCAAAATGCCTCAATGCCTGCCTGGCCAGTAAATAGGCCAAGACAATTTCTCATTCAGAAACTACACGAAACAAAATAATTCGAACCGTGGCCAACAAGAAATTCAAACAGAACGTAGTAGTCACATGTAACTCGTACAACAAAATTGGTCACAGCTATGCGGCGGCATAAAGTACCAGCAGCAGCAACAGCAGCAACAACAGCAACAACAACAACAACAGCAAACAGCAGCAAAGCGAAGCAGAGTAAAACAGACAGACAATGAACATTCGTCTATCCCGGCAGACACGCGTACGCGAAGTCATACTCTGCCCTGGGCACTCAGAGAACTGAACCCTCGTCGGCAATCGTCGTCGATCGTTCGATTGGTGGTCGATCGCCTCAGTTAATTATAAACGCTCGACTTGGACTTGGACGCTTCTTCTTGCAGCTGAAAATGCTAATCAGCTTTAGCTTTGGCATTTGCCTTTACTCTTCTTCTTCTGAGGCGAATTCAAATCGCACTTCACATGGACACGGACACTGACACATGCACGTATGCGTTACGCGCTGCTAACTTCGTCAGATCAACGCGGAATGAGGTAGAACTTCAGCGGTTTCATTTCTTTCTCTTTTTGTTTTTCTAAGTTATTTGGTGGGGTGTGGGGTGCTCTGCGCTGGCATTGCCGTTGTCGTTGCCGTGGCTGGCGTTGCCAACGCCTAATGTACCAATGTGATGCGTATCCGCTTGGCTTGCTCGACTGTATGCTTATTGGCATGGATATCAAAGCATAAAGCAATCGATCATATTGTGTTCGTTTTTGTCATTGTTGGTCTTGTTCGCGTTGTTGTTCGTGTTGTTATTGTTGTTACTGTGTCGTGGTTGCTTATCAACTCGCAGCATGTCGAAAACAATTGCAGAGTATGCAACAAGTTGGCAGCGTGACATGTTTTTTTTTCTTCTCTGTCGTTCTTGCTGCCGACGAGTGTTGTTTGTATCTGTGTGTGTATGTGTGTGTGTGTGTGTATGTTCTTTATTAGAATTTATGCGTTGTGTGCGATTTTTTTTTAACACTCTCATCGTTCCTTGGCTTTGATTTATTATGGTTAGGCTTTTGCTTCGTGTGCTGCTTCTTTTACTGCTTCTTTGCTTTATAATTATTCGCTTTTTTTTCTTTTTTTGTTAACTGCCTTATAGCGCCGACGTTGGCAGAGCAGTTATTGTGAATGCCGACGCCACCTGTAGGCGCGCACTCGCAATGACGATGATTCATCATTATTGCTTTTGCTTTTTGCGTTTTGTTTTTGTTTCTATTTATATTATTTCTTCATTGCTTTCTGTTCGCGTCGCGACTGTGTGGCAGAACGCAAGCAAAACTCCATTCAGCTACGTTTTTTTCGTGTAACGTTGTTTTTTTGTTATTTACCTGCTGTCGTACTTATTTCATTTGTGTTTCTGTTTGATGCCCCCGCGTCGTATCTACAAGCGAGTGCGTATAATAATTAAAAGAATCATCATCATCAATCTTCAGCGCTTCAATTGTCTTGCAGCTATCGTCTTCTACGACGATACGACGTCGTCTGCGCCTTCGCCGCGTAATTATTGAGAGTAGGGAATAACAGCGGCAACGGAAGCGAAGACAGCAAAAGTGTCGACTAAAATTTCTGATTAGGAGTCGTTCAAACTCAGTTTTTGTTGTCTTTGTTGTGGCTTTTTTCATTCTGGCTGCTGTGCTGATGGTGCCGACGATGATGTTTCTAATCGCCTACGCCCTTGCCTCGCTGCATTTCCGTTTTGCAGTTTTGTGCTTCCCTCGGATCATGTGAGCATTTAATGCATTATTCGATCAAACGGCTCATCAGCAGTTAATCGAGAAACAAATAAAATAAAGTTTGTTCAGAGGTTTTTGTTTGTTTTTTTTTTCTGTTATTTTTTGCATTTCTAGTTTGAAGATTTGAGACTTACAGCAAAAAAAAAAATGTGGAAATTAGCCGGTAAAGCGACGTGCATTGCGACTGAAGTAGTAAATCATTTAAGCATGCAAAAGAGGTCAAGTATTATCTAATCGCCAAGCGATTACTCAGTAACGAATTACTGAACGAGTCTCATGATGCGAAAAAAAAGCTGGCTGGACTAAGCTGCCAACGATTGACCAACAGTTCTCTGTTGAAAATTAAAGGTTCAATATTAACAGCTCATTCCCAACTCATGAAGAGACCGATCCGAACCATTCGATAAGTATTTCAAATTAAGATCTGTCAATTCCTTGTCGGTATTCGAGAAACAAGTTATCAATTGCATGTTATCAGTGGAATTCATCGTTGTAACAGAAATATTTGGACTATATATTGCCTTTGACTGTGAAAATATACATTAGCAACAGAAAAGCCAAAGCAGGAACAAAAAATACGATGTTGGATTGTTGCTTTCTTGGGAATACTTCTTCATACTTTTTGTCAAACACTGAGTGTGTAAATTTTGTCATTTTTTGTGATCAATTGCCAGTTAATGGGTAGAGAACTTAAGTTTTTATATTTTTATATAAATTAAGAATTAAATGGTAATTTTTCATTGAAACTTATCTTTTTCCTTAATAAAATTACTTATATTAAAACGATCCAGTAATCCGAAAGGTTGGATAGTCCGAATGGGGCTTGCAATCATTACTTCTGATAATTGAGTTTCGACTGTACATACATATGTACATATATGGGGCACTCAGGGCAGGTTAGGTTGCCTGCGCAGTGTCTGCCCGCCTTACCTGCGCACCTTGCTGCCCTTGCCTTGCGGGCATCCGCTGCGATGTCGTTATGAGCCGGCGAGCCGCCCATTGGCAGCCTAATCACGGAATCATGTTAGCCATTTGCCACGGTTTCGTTATGTTTAACGCATTTTGCTGACATTCAACAAGGCAAAGAAAAAAAAAAAATAAATAAATAAATAATATGAAATTTTCAAAAATTGCTGCTATGAATTTTTGATTTAACAAAATATGATTTTTATTGATTTATGTGATTTTTCGTTTACTGTCTCAGAATTAGACACGCACTCACACACACATTCGCATACGCACACGCACACGCACGGTGAACTAACTGTTAGGCACTGACAGACGCCACTTAGTGTGGCCGCTTGTTGATGACAATGATCATGATGATACGATGGCGGCGGTGATGATGATGACGTTGTGGTTGATTAATATTTATTTATTATGCGGCAACGTTTGCGTTTTGTTGTTGTTTGTAATGCCCTTGAACCTTTATAATAATGCAAACATAATAATAATCATTTATTGTTTTGTTATTTCTCTCACTCGCTCTAGCTCACTCTCGCCCATTTTCTCACAGATAGATTCTCTTTCCCTCTTTCTGTCTCTCAGCCTCTTTCGCTGTCGTATAATTTATTATAAACTTTTTTGTTGAATGCTTTTTAGCCACTGCTGGTATACGCAATTGTTGTTGTTGTTTTTTTTTTTTTTTTTTGTTTGTGATATTTTTCGAATTTTTAGGTAATTCTTTTTGTTTTGTTTTTTTTTTTTTTATATTTAACGTATGCCAAGTTATACTGACCTTTAAAAGTGCACGCCTGCCAGAGTTGGTCAGCTTTGGTCATTTGTTGTTGGTTTACATAATTCATATTTTGAGCTAATGAAGTGCGTGAATAAAAGAATGAACGCATGACCGCATGCATGAATGAATGAGAGACTGGCCTAGCCTGGCTGTGTCTGGACTGGCCAGACCTGGCATGGCTGGGCTGTAGCCGATTGTCTGTCTGAATGGGCGTTCCGCGCGTTTTGTTTGCAATTTGCATATTTTATTAGTGATTGTTAATTTCCATGTTTTTTGTTTTTAATTAATTTCATATTGCCTCGTGTTTTTATTATTATTATTATTTTTTTTGTTTGCTTATATTGTTTTAGTTATTTATTTATTTATTTTTTTTTTTTTTTGTTAATGTTTTCCTTTTTTTGTTTAATGTGTTCCTAGCATAGCGGCAATAAATTGAAACCAGCCTTGATTTTTCTTTTTCGAGCTTTGCTCTTCACTTTTATGCAGCGCGCTTTGCCGTATTTGTTAAATTTTTAAAAAGTAGACGCAAAAAATTAACAAATTTTGGCAATAATTTAAAAATAATTTGGACATCGCGACTCGTTTGCAATAGGAAGTCATTTAGCAAATAAAGCCAAACAAATACCCTCACACTCGTACAGAGCATTCGCTTCATACACATACATATGTAAATGTGGCGGCGGTGACACATGGTCCAATGCGTAGTGGCTGCGAGAAGCGGTGGAGTGTCTGCGGGTGCGTGCTTGCGTGCGTGCGATTGTGCGTGCGAGTGGGGGCGATGTGCCAAAGACTGCAGCAAGTTCAATAGTTTATTATCAATGTCACAAATGCCAGCAGCTACGCAAATGCCGGGCCCTGCATAAGCAACATCAAATGATTTCAATGTAAAGCAAAACATAAAAAACAAAATGCGTACACGCAGCAGCAACAGCGACTATAAAAGCAGAGAGACAGAGATATAGAGCAAGAGAGATAGATATAGCATGTACTCAAAAGAGATTACTGATGTGTGTACACGTATGTGTTTTGAAGCAGACACTTCCGCTTGCAAAAATAAATACACGAAAAATCAAAAACAAAAACAAAAGAGAAGAGAAACAGAAAATCAGAAAACCATAGATTCATAACCAGCATATTGCAGTGTAAATGCACTGGTACAAAACGATCTGTCCACGAACAGGAAATAAAATATATGTATGTGTGTGTGTGTGAGGTATGCAGTGCAGAGCAGAGTGGTGCACAAACTACCATAAACACCATGATGAAGCAAATACAGACAATAATAAAAAGAAAAAAAAAAAAACAGAAAAATAAAAAAACAAAACCAAAAAACAGCAAAGGTAATCGCAAACCGCATATGCTATACAAAACCGAACAGAACAGAAGGGAATCCATGGCGTGACATAGCACGGGAAAAGAAGAGAAGGCAAAGCCAAGCTAAGCACACCAATGCAAAGCAAAACAAGCCAAGCCAAGCTAAGCCAAGGCAACTGAACACCAAGTCAGCTATGAATCTTTTAACGAATGCAAATGATTTGTTGCAGCATTTGACAGTTGCCAGTTGCCATTTGTCAGTTTGTACCTGCTACCAAATGCAATTCACAGTCAAGCAATAGCATCTTCTTTCCTTGGAGTGGGTTACTATGAGGATGGCTTGGGTTCCGTATAGGTCTGATCTCTGAAGTGCACATAACTGCCAATACAGATTTACCTAACGCAATGTTAATGATAGCCATAAATTTACAACAACAACAACAACAACCACAACAAATACTACTTACAATTAAATAGAATAAATACTTCAACAATATCAAGATGTTGCTCAACGTCGCCATCGTTATCATCAACATTAAGATCATGGTCATTGTTGATGTTGTTATTGCAATTGTTGTTGTGATGGTCTATGCGTTGAGGAGTTGATAAATAATCATGTGCGCACATTATCCGCTTAACGCGACATCCATCGCATATCATATCATATTTGTATGTGTGTGAGTGTATGTGCATACTATCTGCATGAGAGTATCTATAATTAAACATATGTATGTTTATCTGTAAATAGCCATTCGATCGCATAGGCAATCAAGCAAGCATCACTTTGCTTTTATCAACTACTTCGGTGTGTGCCTCTGTTTGTCTGTCTATGCCACCGACCGCACGCCCGTCCTTCTGTCTTGTCCTGTCTTCTCTAGCGTTGTCTGTCTTCATGTCTGTCTTTCTATTTATCAGTTCGCCTGTCTGTCTGCCTGTCTGTTTGTTTTTCTTTGCTTGTTCTTGTGTGTGTATGTGTATGTATTATTAATAATAAAACGCTTAATGCTTCGTTTCGTTTCTCGTTTGTGTCAACTTGCCTGCCAGTCTCACTCTCCACACTTAAGTTCCCTATATTGCTCGGCCATCCGCCAGCTGCCCCATGCAAACGCATACCCGCCCTAATCGCTCTTCGTCACTTTAGCACACGCGAGTCTCGCTCGTTTTATGACTATTTGCACATGCTACTCCCCGCCTGTCTGTCTGACTGTCTGCCTGTCTGCCTGTCGGTCTGTATGCCTGTTTGTATGTGTGCCTGCTTATACGATGTTTGTATGTGATTTGTTTTCCGTTTTGATTTCTTTCCGACTCCGAACTCGCATGCGATTTCGCGTTACCATTTCTATGTTTTATATTTCACGCCGTTTATGTATTTTAGCAATGTTTGTTTTTTTTTATTTCGACAATTAATTCTTTGATTGTTTGATTGATTGATGAATCGTTCGCTTAATGCGCGGCCATTGCATGCGCAATGCTCAAAACAAAGTCAGTAACATCTTGGAAATGAAAACATGAAGAGTTAAGTTATCAACAATTTCCAATTGCTCTGATGCACTTTCGATATGCGAACTTTTTGACCATTCGAGACAAAGTAAAGTGGAAACAGCTGAGGCTTACCTTCTTTCTTGCAGTGAGCATGCCACGATGACGATTTTTTTTAATTAGGTCTGAGCCCTGCCTACTGCCATTGAACTTCTGAGCCATTGAGTCTCTGAGAGCCAGAACTGAGAATTAAGTAAACATTGGCATACTCAACAGCTGCAATATGTCAATCTTTAATTTTAATGCAATTGTCAGCTATTGTTTACATATGTATATACTCACAGTATGCATATGTATGTACATACTCAAAGAATCTTACTTAGCTACATCAGGAGCTTCAGTCCTAATATTTGTGGCCACTTTGGGTGGGCCAGCTTAAGGAGAGGAAAGCCGATGATCAGCTTACCTTGCTGGGTAGACCAATTTCCGACTGTCTGTATGCCCGTCTGCTGCCTGTCTTCCTGCCTGGAGTCGCAGAGTGGCACAATGATTTTATTGCGCTACTTTCTTATGCTAATCCGAAAATCAACACTCGAAGGGTTTTAAGCAATTTACTGCAATGTCTTCGAAGCGTTGCGTACTTACCATTAAAACTGATGACGTACAAAATGACACTGTGATGTGTTTTGAGCTCCACAGTGACTCCTTTGCATAGTAGAAGCTTCTATTTTTGCATATTTTCATTGAAATTTTTTTGTTTTGTTTTCGTTGTGGTCCATTTTGTTCTTTTGCTTCAAGAGTTTGCTTAAGTGCTAAGCTCATAGCAGAAAGTACGAAACGATGGTTGAATGTTGTGGTTTTCATTGTTGGTGTTGAAATGAATCAGCAGCAGAAGAAGAAACAGCTGCGGCATTAACTGATGAGGAGCACAATCAACACCATTACTGAAGTCGTTAGTGCGAGTCAATAAAAAACAAAAGAAAAAAATAAATAAATAGAAAAAATGAAACAAAATAAAAAATGAAGTACAATAAAAATCAGATGCAGCGCATGAGCTCATCCGTGTATCATTTTGTATGCAAGTGCGTACGTTCGTATCCATATGCGTGTGTGTGTGGCAGATAATTGTCGAGGCATCATCATGATAGAGTGGTGTGTGACGTGTGTGTGACACGGCGACATAAGCCGGCCATGCTGCCGGCGGCGCCCAAGTTATGATGATGCTGGCGATGACGGCGTCAATGATGGCGTTGATGATGGCAGCTGGCTGCCCATAAAGTTGATGTGAGCCCAGTTATTTTTTATGTGTTGCATTCTTATTTGATTTGTTATAGATTGGCACAGCGGCCACGGCAGCAGAGTGTAGCCATGCTTGAAAAGACTCTGATAGAATGTTGCGAAAACGCCAACAACAAGAACAACTTGGCAGGACAGCCTAAGGCATGTGCTGCTGCCTGCCGGGCTGTGAGTCCGCTTGTCAGTCTAGGTTGCCCTGGTCATCGCATTAGAGTGTCATGGAGTGAGTGCGTAGTAAGCGTAATGAGTGCAGCCGAGAGTGCCCGCCATCATAATTGTGTCCGTCAAGCAATCAAGCATGCGAACATAACAACAACAACAACAACAACAGGAACAGCAGAATAGCAAACATTATGAAAGTTCTTCTATTTAGAAGCACATCGCAATTCATTTTCAATTAGCAAAACAAGTTGAAAACAGTTTAATGGCTGCCTTGAGAAGGCAATGAGCAAGGCTCGAGTGTAAGCCTACAAAAACAAAAACAGCAATATCAATAACGACAGAAACAACAACAATGGCAGCAGAGTTGCTGCGGCAGCTTTTATGCAAGTTTTCAATAAAAGTTTGTTATGTTTAATTGAATTACTGCAAAATGTTCAATTTGCCAATATAGTAAATTAATTGCTTTTTGTTTTAGTTTCCGTTTCTCTTTTTTGCGTTTTTGTTTTCACTTGGCATCTTATTTGTTTGAATTTTTTATGGGCGCGCGTTCATTTCAATTAAAATCGAATTAAAATTGCGCATACGCCGCGTTGTGCTGATGGTGTCGATAGCACGCTGATGACCAACAATTATGCGATTATCTAATAATGGTTTGTTGTCCTTCGACGTGTATTTTCAGTCTTCATCAGCATTATCTTAATTGTTGTCTTTTCGAAGTTTTGGTTGGCAAGAACATTTCTGTAATTGAGGTGAACCTCAAAGCCAAATGTGGTCAGTGGTGACGATGTGGCAGTTCTTCTTCTTTTTGAATTAAATTGTTTAATAGTCCGTCACGCCTCCTCCTTTTCATTACATGCTTTTTAATAGGATTGCCTTTTTATTGTCATATTTATTGCGCAAAGAAAAAACTAAGTCGCATATTGTAACAATTCTTTACATTTTCGAATAATATATTATTTATATTGTACGTCTATAAAAAATATATCTTTAATTTCTTTACGTCTTCTTATCGTTGCAGGTGAGTTTTGGTCAAGAATGTGAATTATTTTTTTAATAAAATATGACAAAAGCATGCAATAAGGGTACAATAAAAAATGCACGGTAAGCAAGCTCAATTTCTTTTTTTTTTTCATTTCTTCCATAAAGTAGTAAAAAGTGTAATGCAAAATACAAGAATTTGTATTATAAACAAGAAAAAAACTAAAATAAAAACGAAAATACAAACGACGTAAAGGTGAAGTGTTGCTTGCGCAGCAGCAAAACATAAAAATGGCTCAACTTGATTTGATTTATTTGTGTGAGAACGCAGCGCATGGAGATGGGCATGCTGATAAATCTTGAAAGAAGCAAATGTAGATAAATACAAAACATGCAAAAAAAAAAAAAAATTTATATATATATAAATAAATAACAGCAAAAGGAGAATTATTTAAAAGAAGACAAAAAAGGAACACCGCTGTTGCCTACAACTGCGCTGAGTCATGCGGCTTCGACAGCAGCCATGAGCCAATGCAAAACTAAGCCAAAGCAACGCAACGCAGCGCAGTGCAGCACCAACTTAATGAAAATAAATGAAATTCATGCAATAGCGT
Source organism: Stegana nigrithorax (assembly GCA_037044495.1). Classification (NCBI taxonomy): domain Eukaryota; kingdom Metazoa; phylum Arthropoda; class Insecta; order Diptera; family Drosophilidae; genus Stegana; species Stegana nigrithorax. The sequence goes on from JBAMBQ010004905.1 coordinate 45,100, forward strand.
GCGACAGCAGATAAATTCCTCTTGCAAAATGATCCGCTGTATTGCTGCTGCTGCTGCTGCTGACCGTTGCCAATTAGTATACACAGTCTCTTTTTTGTTTTCGTTTTTATTTTACATTAAGCAAAAGAACAAAATTGGTAAAAATGAGATGCATAATAA
>JBAMBQ010004907.1:0-66576 GCA_037044495.1 Stegana nigrithorax
ACGGTTGTAGGAGAGACAGCCGACAACAACAAACGCAGCAGACAACAGTGATAAGTGTGTGAAGGCCAAGGACAGGGCGAGGAATGCCAGGAATAACAAATGAATACAATTTCCATGAAATAAATAAAGAAACTTACTTAAAAATAATTGTATATTTATAAATACAATATAATACTTATAAGTAACGTCGCATTGCAGCGCATCGCATCGCAGCGCATTATTTGCACGCAATTTTATTTGTTTATAAGAATTTGTACTATTGTGCATTTAATTGATTTATTTTTTTAATATTTAATATAATTATTGCTATTTGCTTTTTAGTTTAATTAATTAATTTTACGCAACTATTTTTACTCGATTACTTTATTTCATATTAATTGCTGGCAACGAAGCTGCTGCTGCCGCTGCCACTGCCGCAGCTGACGTCGCAGTCGCTGCTATAGCTGTTGTGGCTGCCGTGCTTCGTCGAGTGTCGTGCCTGAAGTGTTTCGCATATTGAGCATTTGTGCGAGCACGCTGAGCACTTGAACCCAATTAACAGTCAACAAATTGTGGAGTTACACTGCAGACAATAATGCGAAGAAGAAGAAGAGCAAGAATGCCTCATTCCATGCTGGCGCGGGAGACGCGCTGCTAAAACGGAATGCGTCTCTGTGTAGGTGTGTAGGTGTGCAGGTGTGTCTGTGTGCTGGCATAAGTGTTTAGAATGCTTTATTATCGCTTGGTCATTTCCATTGAATTAATTTCTTACTTTGCTGATTCTAATTGCGCATAATCGTACGCACAACCAAACAACCAAACAAGCCAACAACTTAAAAACAAAACCAAATAAACATAAACAGTAACAAAAATAAAAATTACTGTTGGCATTTGTTTTGATCTATGGCCAATAATTCCATTATTAAGCCAAGCGCGTTTGTTAGCATTTGTTTAATGATACAAGTTTGTGGCTAAGCTAAGTGAAAAAAAAAAAAACAAACAAAACAACAGCAATGATGTATGTTTAGAAATCAATTAATTTATATTTTTATATACATATACATATGTATATACAGTATCACTCCGTAACTGTTAACACGAATCATGTGCAGCTTCCTCAGGTGCTCCTAGCGCACATACGTAGAAACACTGTCACCGTTGGTGTTCGCTCGCGGTAGCTCTTACTGTAAACACGAGTATGTGCATAGAATTGTGTGAAAAGCAGATCAGCTGAGTTATGATTGATTGGGGTTTTTTCAAAGTTTTGCACATTGCGGATAAGAATTGTAAAAATTAACAAAAACTCTTGTTGAAGCCATTTGTTATGTCAATTCTTTGCTAGAGGTAACGTCTGTTCCTCAAAGCGTTAAAAAAATTAAACCCAAAATAAATGAATGCATACATTTTTATACGTAGCATGTAGGTATCGAAATATTTTACTTTTCTTTATATTATTTATTTATCTATCTAATAAATACGTTTACGCTATACCTTTTTTGTTTTAAAGGCCAAGCTGATTGCTCTTGAGAGTGCCACCTAAGTGTGTACCTAAACTTGACCTAAGTGCTTTAGTACATAAAAACGTATGTATGTGTGTACACATATGTTATATGTGTATGATATATGGCTAATATGGCTCATGTGCATATGTATGCAAGTTGTGAAGTAAGTAGAACAATGTAAAGCTAATACTTTTATTGAATTTTCTCTTTATTGAGTTATTTTTTGTTTTGTACTTTTGAATGTCAATAAAAGAAAATTGTTGGAGTTTTTAATTAGGAATCTATTATTATCGAGATTCTTTGTACTTCGCGTAAATGTTATGTCGCTAGGTGCTTATTTATATATATACGTATTTGTATACGATCACAAGTTAAACGTGTTCAAAGTCATTTAAAAAGATGTGTTAAATAAGTAAAATTTCAATTTTTAAATGTTATTTGCTAATTCGCAAAACACTTGCTGCGCCAATTTATTTTAACATATTAAAAATAAATAATTCATTATATGCTTTTATACGAGTATTTGTTTATTTATAACTATTATATAAAAGCCAACTGTGTGGCAATAAGCCAGCATAAGTGCCAATAAGAGTAAACTGCAACGGCTGAGTTAATAAAAAGTAAAACAAAAAACTTTCATTGCCACATTCTAAACGCCATGCGGAAAGCGATTGTGAAGCGATTTAATATAATAAAAATTATTAATAAAAAAAAAATAGTTAAAACATCAACAGCAACATCAACAGAAACGACAACAACAACAACCAACTTGCATATGTACATATACACCGGCATGTACATACATATGTCAAATAAGCATATAAACATATTTTATAATTTGCCTTCACAAACGTTCTAATAACTTAAAAAATATTGACATAAATAAATGTCTATAAAACCTGATGTTAAACAAGCCGAAGAAGCATAAGCAGCAACAGCAGCAGTAGCAGCAGCAACAGGTGACAACAACGTCAACAACAACGACAACGACAACGGCAACTAAGAGGCATCAGCAATTGCTTTTAAGAAAAAAGTACAAATGATTGACGTACATACGCACTTCAATTTCAGTTTTCCTCAGGCAAATATGATGATCGAACCATATGCGAAAAGCAACAAAAGAAGAAATCATACAAAAATTAGCACAGCTGCTTTGCTGAATGCTTAACGTTTAACGTTGGTTTGCCAATGTGGGCGATCTGCTGGGCTACTGGGGCATTTAGTGTGTGTGTGTGTGTGTGTGACTCTGCTTAGGCTATACTGGTGAAAGGAGATTAAATACATAGTAATCATAATAATAATGGCAAAACATTTTAACGCTTTCAGGCAAGACAACAACGCCGGGCAAATATTTAAACGCACGAAACGGCAACGAAATGAATTTATTTCGGCGATGCGATACGAGTATGCAAAAATAACGCGTAATACTTACTTAGTATTTATACTTTACGTATGTGAATAGAATGTCTCTATAGTAATAAATACTAATAAATAACGTATAAACAGTTTTATAGCCGCATTGTGATATTTATTTATCATACATTGTTCAATGCAAATTAACAGAATTTCTGCAGCATTAACAGCCGCAGCAGCAGCGTCACCGGCAGCCGAAGCGGCAGCAATGGCAGCACTGCCAGCAAAGGGCAAGGGGAAGGCAAAAGGCAACAGCTGTGTTAGCAGGCAAATAAAGAAATAAACAAATAAGCAAATAATCGAAGTACTACAATAAATGAAATACTAAATAGATACTCTCAAATGCAATAAATTTTATGGATATTCGCGCAAATCAAGTGTATTATAAATTAATAAAATTTTAATGGCACTAGGCGGTGAAAATTTCTTATTCGCTTTTAACAACATGGCTGCGCATGGCGGCTGCTATAAAATTTACAATTCACAATGGTTAGCGTTTTTCGCTTTGGATTGTGCTAAATGCAGGTACAAACTTATAACACAAATAGTTAACGCTTTTCTTGCCCTAAACGCAAATTGTTGCTTTTTGTATTATACTAATAATATTAATTTATTTATTAATTTTGTTGTTTGTATGCTATTAGCCAGGGTTGATTAACACTTAGGCGTTAAATGTTGTTGTGCATATATTAAATGAAATACGTATATGAATATTAAAATAAGCAAATACACACTCAAACAGTTTGTGCATCAAGAGGCAAAATTGCAAAAACAACAAAATATACATACGTATACCACATTATATATACACACATTGTATTATATGTATGTTGTTTACTCTTTCTTCCTTAGCCAAATATTTTCATGTATTTTGTTTTACAAATTCTTGTCATCTTTTACTTCCTCTTTGCTAATTGTATGAATTGCGCATAGAAGTGTGCTTTGGATTTTTCAAATGTCTTTTTGATACTCAGGTATACATACATACATACATACATACATATATAATTCTTGTGTTATTTTTATAGTTATACAGAACACAGACACTTCACTTCACGTATAATGATTTATGATCAGAGTGGATGCCAGGTACAGGTCGGTCAGTTTTAAGCTGTCGCATTTTACATTTCACCTGTGGAAAAGTATCGACAAAAATTGCATATGCTCTAATATCATGGAAAGTTTTATAAAAATAAAGGCCAACCGTTAGCACACGAACTCACGAGCAAATACGCTTAACATGTTCCAATCGGCATTTGTACGCTCCTCGCTTGCCATATACGCACGCTGCAAGTCAACAGCTTGTTGCGGCTGTCAGCAGCCAACTCCACTCACTCCGACGAGCATGTGTCGTTTGACGTGAAGGTGTGCAACTGCAGACGAACCGTTAGTTAGCCGAATGCGACAGCCAGTAACGGAGTTTGGCAAACAACAGGCGACTGGCAATCAGCAAGAGGCAGCCTTGTCCGCGGCCAATGCGCCGCTTGTCTAGGTGACTGGGTGAGTGGGTTCGGCCAATGTTGACAGTGTATTTGTTCTGCCAAATGTCGCTGGCTATGGCTTCATGTACCTACTACATATACATACTCGTATGTAAATTAGTTTTTGAACCCGTATGCAGGTCTGTATTACGCTTGCATCGTTGTTGTTCTTTAATTTTGTTTATTGTTTGTTGTTGCTGCTGCATTTGTTGGTAACTTTCCGTTTAGTTTTGCCTGTGCAAATCGTCTACGCATTTTATCTTCGTTCGTTAAGCACTCAGCGTGCTTTTTTCTTCTTCATCTTTTTTTCTGTCAATATAATTTTTTACACGTGCTGTTTTTTTCTCATTTTTTTCTTTTGTGGTTTCTTTTATGTGCAGTTTGCAATGTATGCCAACTTCATTTTTTGCAAGGTCGTTTGGTTAGTTTAAGCTTGGTGCATGCGGTTGTTGTTGTGTTTGTTGTTTTCGCTGTTGAACTTTATTAAAAAAAAATTATTTTGCGCGTTTGCATATCTTTGCTTTTTATTATTCTGAAAAGTTGAAAACCAGAAAAATAAAAAACGGATGTAGTAAAATGTTTTAATTATTTTTGAAATTTTTTTGTTTGTTTTTTGGTTTGTCAATTGCAAAGTGCGTCAATTAATGGACTTATATTTTTGTTGTTGTTGTTGCTGCTGCTGTTGCTGTATTTTATTGAACGTTCGCCAAGTTGTAAGTTCGTACATATGTATGTACATGTGTTCAGCAGAGTGTGAAGCAGTGTAAATGCGTTTAACAATTTTTTTTTTGTTTAACTCATAACGTTTATTTAATTTGGTTTCTGTTTTCATGTTTACATTGCTACATGTTACATAGCCAGACCCACAAAACTAAAAAGATAATACAATAAAAAATAATAAGGTAGTGAAAATCAATATCAAAAGCATAAACAAAAATCTGGTTAACGCACGTCCTTGACCATCATTGCCTAAAAAAGCAAAAGCATACAAAAATTAAAATCAAAAATTAAAAAAAAAAAAAAAGAAAAAAAATATCATAACAAAAGCAACAATTTTATACGCAGGCATGCATCAAAAACAATTTACAATAAATACACACATGCATGTATATTTAAAAAAAACAAAAAAAAAACACGACAATAACAATTACCTTTGGCGAACAAGTTAGCGACGTTAACCTTCTTAAAGCATATCAATGCATAATAACAACAGCAACAATAATAACAACAACAACAAACAACAAAAAGAAAACAATGAACAACAACAAATGCGCATAGCATAAAAATGCAGTCGAAAATGCAGCAGCAAACGCAACAAAACAAAATAAAATGAACTGAAACGAAATGAAATGAAATGAAATTAAACGAAACAAAGCACCATCGCATAACAGCAAACAACAACAGTAACAGCAGAATGGCAACAGTAAGTGCAATAACGAAAGAGACAGCATGCAATTTATTTATAGACTTAAAAGCTTTAACCTCCATTTGTGACAACGGATAATCGTCAACGTCCAGTCAGCTGCGCATGCAGTCAGTCAGTCAGTCAGTCAGTCAGTTCGTAAGTTGCTTGGTTTGTTCGTGCGTTTGTTCGTTCGTTTGTTCGTTGGTGCGTTGCTTGGCTTTGTCCAGCGGGGACAGTTGCTGCTGTTACTGTTTGACGTAAAGGAGACTTGTGGCACAGCAGCAGCAGCAGCAGCAGCAACAACAACAATAACAACAACAGCGTTAACTTTATAGCAGCTGGTTAATACATGAACATTTCGTATATTTCGTATTTGGGCCACTGTGGCGTATGCGTGTTATTCTTTCATTTATTCGCTTTTGTATATTATTAGCCAACATAACGTTGAGCGTGGCTTTGTTTATTTTAAGGTTCAATGCACTTTGTCAGCATTTTATTTTTATATTTTTTTTATTTATATCTTTTTTTTTGTGCGTTAGTAATTATTAGTTGAAAATAAATGAAGCAATAAGATAGCGTCAATAGCAAAGAGATTTCAAAAAATGTAGTGCCATTTAACTTGTTGCCAGCATGTACATATATTCGAGGTAACTGCTGACTTGCCACATCCTGCATTGCAGTTAATTGGTAATCGAATTTTTCAACTTTAAGCCAACAAAATCAAGCCAAGATGCAGCTTACATAGTTTGTCGTTATACTCCAACATTGTCTTTGCACTTGGCAAGCAGTCATGACAATTTGTGCTGATATCTTCAGTGCCGAGCCTTGTCGCAAATTTGTATTACTGCAATTATGTGAGCTGCATTTTTTATATATATTAATATATATATCTGCGTATATGACTGCAGCATAATATATAGTTAGAAAAAGGCATTTGCCTGCTGCCTGCTGCCTGTGCAGTGAGACTAGTGAAAGCTAAGCAACTCGAGTATGTCCGCATGTGCATGTGTATAAGTACAGAAGTTGGCAAATAAAATGTGCTGAGGACCAGTCGGACCGTGCGCAATGAACTGCTAAAGTTATGATACGCTTAGTTAATGCCAAACGATGTAAATATAACGAAAAAGCGAAAGAAACATTTATAATTAAACTCGCAATAACACAAATGCCTTACAAGTCTTGCGTAAAAAGAGGAGAGGAAAAAAAAGCAAGCTTAATTGACTTAAAGTGTTGTGCTGTGGTCCGATAAGCGGCCGTGCGCGCGTTCGAGCCAGCGTACAGCGACGCACCTGCGCACTCCGCACGGTGCTTCGAGATTATTGCATTAAGCACTTAAATAATGGTTTATTGGACACGTCGGTGGTTGCCGATGTTATTGCTTTTATTTTCGGATTTTTTATTTGTTTGTTGGACTTTATTTATTATGTATTTTGTGTTTCCAATTTTGTTCTTTGTTTTTAGTTTGAGGTTTTTTTTTTGTTTTTGTTTTTATTGTCAATTGTGGCTTAACAAATTTATGTATTTTTGCTGCTGTAATGAGCATGGCTATATAAGCATATATATTTCTTGTTATTTTTTTTTTTTTTTTGTCATTTTTTCTTTTGTTTTTTTTTTTTTAAGAATAATTAAACAACTATTTAATATGCAGCATTGTTGTCATAAGTGCCTTTGTTAGCTGCGCAGCGACTACAACACACAGCATTTCTGTTGGCGCTTACGTTGACGTTGACGTCGTTGGTGACGACTGCGACGACGGAATTCGATTTTTGTTAAGACGTCGGTGCTGACGTTGTCGGTAAGCGGACTTGTTGTTGCTACGAAATAAAAAAAAAAAATAGAAAAAAATTTAAAAAAAAAACCCAACAACAACAAGTTACTATAAAAATTTTTATTTGATTAATTCAGCAAATACAACAGCAATAATAACAACAACAACAACAAAAACAGCAGCAGCAGCAGCCGCAGCAGTAGCAAGCGTCAACGGCAGCTTTCGTTTTGCGTTACTGATATCCAATACAAGACAACCCAAACAACAACAGCAAGTACAACAGCAACAACAACAGCAACAGCAACAGCATTAATAACAAGTGAGTAGTATTAACAACAACAACAACAACAAAAACAACAACAATAACAACAAAAAAGCACAAACGTATTGAGTTGGATTGGATCCAATTCAATACATATCGATACGTTATAACGCCGTTTGCGATTCTAGTTTAAACCGGAATTAATCGGCTATAAGCTGTTCAAATGTACGCTCGTTACTGCTGTTGCTGCTGCTGCTGCCGCTGCTGCTGCTGCTGCTTTTACCGCTGCTACGGCTGCTGCTGGCGACGTCGCAGTCACTGGCGCCGTCAACTGTGCTGCTGCCGCCTGGTAATGCGACAGCAAAGCAGCAGCCAAGTGTTATTATGCGTGTGGTTTTTGAGCCGGCATGTGCGATGCTGTTGTTGTTATTGTTGTTATTATTGTTTTACAAATTATGCATATAAGTACCATATGTATCGGTCTTAGTGTTTTTGATTTGTTTTTTTTTTTTTCTTTTCTTTTAGTATATCTTCAAATCCAAGCCCCTTTAAAACAACGAACCCACGAACATTTCCGACTCGGACATCGGTTTACAACAACGCAACGCAACGCAACACGAAGCGCAGCAGCAGCAGTACAACTCCAGCGCATATCAGACGCCAGACGAGCGTACGACAAAAAGAGACGACGAGAAGGGGCAGCAATCGAACGGGCGAACGTTTGAATTTGTGCCGCCGAAAATGTATTTACCGTTTTTAACGAAATACTCGCAATAAAATTGAAAAATCTATGGTACGGTTTCGAGGCTTGGTTTATGGTAAGAATTTACAGCCAACAGCAGCCGGCAGCAGCCGTGGCCGTACATAAATATAGCAGCTCGCAAATCTAATAAATTAAAGTTTGGCTTTGTAATGTCGCTGCTGCCGTTGTCGTGGCCATTGCCGTTGCCACAGAGGCTACTGCACAGTTGTTGTTGTTTTTGTTGTTGTTGTTGTCGTTAAAGTTGTTATTGGTGTGCTTTATCTTTTTCCTTCGATTAATGCTTTGCCATAATTTTTTTTTTTTTTTTATTCTTTTTTATTCATTTGTTTATTTTTTTTTTTATTTATATATATATATATATTTTTTTTTGTTTTTTTTTTTAAATTAAACACTCGTTGAACTTGTTCTGTAAACTGCGATTGTGGCACTTTTCAATATGCACACAACAAGACACTCTAATGCGCAGCTGCGCACCTGCCCAGCCGCTCGCATGTTCATACACACAAAGTGTACTTGACTGTGCCGCTTCGGGGCTTCGGGCTGCCAGCCTTAGGCTTCACTTAGCTCAAGCCACACTTAAGAACATGTTTTGAACTTTGGTTTGAATGCTTCAGTGTTAGCTTTTTTTCGAGTGCTTGTGTAATAGTGTAATAGGAAGACAACTTTGTCATTGAGATTTCCAAATAAAAATTTTTGTGCTGCTAATAGGCAAATTGAGTGACTGCACAGCTGCCACTAATTAAAGGTTTTCAGCATAATATTTTGAGCCGAATAAAATTGAAAAATTTACGAGCATTCAAGTTTCTGTTTAGCCACACATCATATTTTTGTACAAACAAATATGTTTTGCAGAATTTTCAGACAATTTAGACTATAATAATAATATATATATAACGGGTGATTTTTTAGCTATTATCTTTTTGGCAACACTGGTTTAAACAGCTGACGCACGTTTCGTATTTTGTTTCACTGTCAAACATCTTCAATTTGGTCCTTGCAAATTATTGAATTTTATTATCAAAATACGTGCTCTGTTCGTTCATCGCGCGCTTCTTCCATTTCCGACGAAGCTCATTTTTAGCTCAATGGGTACGTATATAAGCAGAATTGTCGATTTCGGAGTGAATATCAGCCAGAAGCATTGCAAGAGCTACCAATGCATCCAGAAAAAGTCACAGTTTGGTGCGGTTTATGGGCTGGTGGCATCATTGGACCGTACTTCTTCAAAGATGATGCGAATCGTAACGTAACTGTGAATGGTGAGCGCTACCGTGAGATGATATCCAACTTTTTTTTGCCCAAAATGCAAGAGCTTGACTTGCATGACATGTGGTTTCAACAAAACGGTGCCACATGCCACACAGCACGCGCAACAATGGACTTATTGAGAGGCGAGTTCGGTGAACATTTTATTTCACGTTCGGGACCGGTCAATTGGCCGCCTAGATCGTGCGATTTAACGCCTTTAGACTATTTTTTGTGGGGCTATGTTAAAGCTCATGTCTATACAGACAAGCCCGCTTCAATTGACGCATTGGAAGACAACATTGAAGCATTTATTCGTGAGATACCGGCCGAAATGTTGGAAAAAGTATGCCAAAATTTGACTAAGCGGATGGACCATTTGAGGCGCAGTCAAGGTCAACATTTGCATGAAATAATCTTCAAACATTAAATTATATGGACCGTACTATCGATTCAAATAAAGATTTTATGCATTTTTCTGAATTTTATGTGTTTATTTTTGAAAAACTTTCCTATAGCTTTTAAAAAATCACTCTATACTACTCAAGAGGAAAGGAAATGCTGCAGTTGTTTAAATGTTGCTATGTGTATGAAGATGGAAGAATGCAGATCAGGCATCAAATGTATTAATGATGTATTATGATAAAGTTACATACATATACTCGTTTACGTATGCAATATGTAATAAATGTCTTTAAAATCAAACAAAAATTTCCACATATCCGAGAGCCTTGCCTGCAGCTTTCCAAACTCACACCTAACTACAACTATTGCCCCAAATCGATTTGAATCTAAGACAGCAAATTCCAACAGAAAACATTACGATGTGCTGCCAGACATGGCGCCTGACAGCCGCCAGCGACGCAAGAACATTTTGGCTTGGACGCTTTGTTTTTGTTTTTTGTTTTTTTTTTTTTTTTTTGGAGTAAACTACAGCGATAATTGCATTTGTAAAAGAACAAAAAAAAAAAAAAACAAAGCAAAAGGAAAAAAAACACAACAACAACATCAACAACAACTAAGAAATAGTGTTTGGCCCATACAAAAGCCACTTTATGTAGTCACTTGCGAGCCGCAAGGCATAAGCCCAAAGCCTCCAGCCGCTCTCAGAAACTCGCTTTTCAGAGGCGCATAGTGCGCCAGCATGACTTGCATGAATTTAATTTGATTTTGCTTATTTGCAGCTTAAGCTGCATAAACATAACCAAAAAAAAAAAACAAAAAAAATAACAAATAAAAAAATAAAAATACAAAAATAGAAGGAAATATTGTATATTAAAAATGAATTTCATATGCGTAGGAATTGATGAGGTGATTTTTTTTCTATTATGTTGTTGTTGTTGTTGGAATGTCGATTTTTATTATCGTCAGTCTTGTCTCTTGTGTTGAAGTTTTCCATTTGATAAAAATAATTTCTTACATATCGTTATTAAAATGCGCCCTTGTTAATGCTGTTGTTGTTGTTATTTATATCGCAGCAGTCGCTACCGTAGCCAATGCAAATCTATTAGTTAATAACCGATTTAAACCAACTAGACCCGGAAAAAGGCAGTTAGTTGTATCTAAAGTGTTAATTAACTGGCCGCTGCCGATGGTCGCCGCTGGCACTGTCGTTGTCTCTGTCGTCGCACATTCCACGATTGTCTATATATAAGAGAAAAAAAAAACAAAACTAAATCTATCCACACAAGTCCACTGGTCAATCATATAATCGAACAGTCAAACAAATAAATGAAACGATTGCACGAACTAACAGCAACCGAGGCAGCAGAGGCAGCAGAGGCAGCCGCCCCTGGGCTAAGGCGTGACAGTTGAGCGCAAGCAGCGACGCAGGCTTGGTGGGCGTTGCATCCCTGCTGCTGTTGTTTTAATTAGCTCATGACTTTTTAATAAGTATAGCAATTAATGTCAATAACAACAAAAACAACAACAACAATAACATAAGTAGCAACACTTACTTATAGCAAAGAGAAAAAAAAAATATATTGCTGATCACAACAATAACAACAAGAGAAAACAGCAACCAATGTCAATGAAATATACAAAAACCAAAAAACAAAAAAAGACAATATGAAGCAGAACAAACAACTATGATGAAATAATTTAATTAATTAATACCAATAAACGAACAAATGGTCAGGCAAAAAACTCTCATTAAAAATAAAATAACAAAAACAGTGCGAAAGTTCGCGAAGTTTTGTTATCATTCCAAGTGCAAATTGTGATTTCCGTATTAGACAAATTGGTCGATATGGCAACCACAGGCCCAACTCTGTGAATGAAGATAACGTCAACGTCAATCGCAAACTGAAAATCATCTCAATGAAAGGCGAATCACGCATACGCATGCATACGTGACGAGCCTGCGAGCCAGGACTCTTGAATTAATTTAAACGCAACCAAAACTCACACAACACAAGTCAATAAGGAAAATTTCTGAATTAATTAATTAATTCTTTTTTTTTTTTTTTTTTATTACGCAAATACAATCAAATCGATTATAAGCGCAGAGCATCAATAACCCCGCATTAAAGTAATAATAATAATAATAAGAATAATAATGAAGTGTACAAGTTTTGTGCAATACGAGATTACACAGACAGGCATAAAATGCTAGACTAAGCAGCAGTTGCTCTTGGGGGATCTGCTGCCAACTGCACGCCACTGTGGGTATTTATTTTCTCACCGGTGTGTAGAGGTGCGCATGTGACAGCACAAACAAACATACGTGAAGACGTTAAGGCAAATCACTTTATTGAAATGAAAATAAATAAAAATCTATCTAATTGTGGTATCTTTTTTCTTGCTCTTTCTTGTCTTTATGAATAAACAAACAAGTGTCTGTATGTGTTGCTGTTACAATATTTAGGCTTACTAAATGTCAAATAAAAATAACAACAACAACAGCAACAGCAGCAGTAAAATGTAAACTTAATATTGGCGCTGCTACTGTTACTGCAACTGTTGTTGTTATTGTTGTTGCCTTTGCCTTACTGATACGCTGTTGTTTGCATTCGTATTGCCTATTGCCAACGTTGTTGTTGTTGTTGTTTTTGTTGCTACTGTATTTGTTTTTGTAACGGAAGGCAGCCAGCAGTGAACTTGAAAAGGTTATTTCAAATTCAAGTGCGGTAGTGGCTAAAAAACATAAACACAAACACTAACACTAACAACAACAGCAATAACAACAAAAATGTTAACAATAATAAAACTGTAAAATTAGAAGCAAGTGCGTGAATACTAAACATAAAGCAGTCTCAAAAGAACCACCCACCAACCTCTGACTGATCCCCTACCATTCACCCAATCCAACCCGAACCCGAACCCGAACCCAACCCAACCCAACCCAACCCAAGCAAGCCACGCACCCAAGCACCCAAGTAACTCAGCGACTGACTTGAGTACGTGCTCGATAACGATAACGATAACGATTTGCTAACCGTTAACACAAAAACCCCTCATTAAACTAAATTTCAGTAAATACATTCATTGTCTTTTCGTTGTTTCGTTTGTTGTTTGTTTTATTGTTGTTGTTGTTTTTTTTCTTTTTTCTTTTTCTAATCCGCAGTTAAATACACAAGCGTTGAGATACTTTCACGTAACTGCAGTGCATTACTGGATTTTGCATTAAGTTACGACACAGCTGAGGCGTTGAGAAGATGTTCATGGGCTTCGAATGCGACTTCGAGGCTAAGCACACAGGAGCGTCGAACGTGGGCTGTTTGATAAGCGTGCAAAAATAAAGCAAATTAAAACGAAAACGAAAATAAAACAAAAAAGAAAAGCAAAAATCACAGTTATGGCAACATTTAAAGCTTTAATGACATACTAATGACAAACGGAAGCGATTGCTTTCATTTGCGATTTGCGTACATCGTATATCGTTCATTATTTACCGTAATTATACGCCGTATGTACTATATACGTATTTACGGTAATTGTCAACAACAACAAGCGCCAATAATAATAATAAAATAAAAAAGGAAAAAATATTAAGCAAATTTTTCGCATTTGAGATGTTGCCTCTGCAATGTAATTGCACTCAACAGCTCAATCACCACTCATGGGTTTTAAGGACGTGTAAGGACAACTCAATTTAGCTGATATTTAACGAGCCAAGCATCGTGAACATCATCTTTAAGTACGGCATACAGGTCAGCGTGAACTTCCTGCTACTTTTCGCTGACACTCATCTCTCTTATATCATTGCCAATGCTGAGCGCTCATTTTCAACTTAATGCCTGTTACGACTCCGAAAAACAGTGAATAAGCGAATCTAAGTACGAGTATCTACAATAATTATTTATTACGCATAACAGCATCTACGATGCATTGCGTAAAAAACCTGACATTTAGCAAGTTCTACAAATCGCATTGCGGTAAAGCCAATTGAGGAAACTCATATCAGATATCGAACACAGTTGGAACTAGCTAATCCGGATCAATTGAAACCGGGGTCAATTCGGACTAAGAGGTAATTTTATTTTCACCCTGTCCGGATGACAGCATGATTTAAGGGACGATCGGGATTAACGAGTTCCTACTGTATTTCAAAAGTGGGCAGCACTCTCTTTATAAAGACTATTTGAACCTAAGACATTGAAATTCTTATTAAACAAGTTCCACATGGTAACAATGCGGCTGCCTTATCAGAACACAAAATGCCCTAAAATACAATTAACAATAACAACAACGACGACAACAGCAGCAGCAGCAAAGCAAAGCAATAAAATGACAGCAACGAGCAAAGATTTCAAAAAAAAATGAAAATAAAATGTGATGATCATGAGAACTGCCGCCTACTGACGGACGCCTGCCGGCATAGATACAATATTAGGACAAGACAAGATGATATTGCACTTGTAGTTAGTCAGTTGCTCAGATACTAGACACATGTGGTAAGTCAGCTCTTGTGAGTATTTGCACTGGGATGTAATTTTTTTTTTTTATTTGTATTTTGTTTGTTTTTGTTTTTTTTTATTTTGTTTTGGTTTTTTTGTTGTTTTTTATGCCTTTTTATCTTTTTTGTTTTCATGCTAACTGAAATTATTTACAACAGCGCAAAATCGTAAAATGATTTGCATTTGTTGAGATTAGTTGGAGAAGACTCAAATATTTCATCTGCACTGGCAGCGAATCTTTTGACTGAACGAAAAGTATCTGCATGCGTATTTATATATATATATATATAAGATATATGTAAATATATCTTTGTCACACTATGCAATATCTTTTCAGTAGTTTCTTGTGATATTTGTCACGTTGTTGTCGTTGTTGTCATTGTTGCTGTTGTTGTGGTTATTGCTGTTGACTTTTATTTTATGCACACAGTATGCATGTACATATGTACATAATTTATTTTGTACACTCTGGCGTCTAGTTGGCGTTATGAGTATTTGTTTTTGTATTTTGATTTCCGTTAGATTTTATTTAATTTTCTTCTTGATTTGCCTTTTTTCTGCCATGACATGTGTGCCACGCGAATAACTTTTCTTTTATTTTAGTAACATGGTGACAAGCGCAGTCACTTCTGAGAATTGCTGTAGAAATATTATTGTTTTTTTTTTTTTTTTGTATTTTTGTTTTTCTTTTCTTTGTTTTGTTAAATTTTGTATTCGCATTGCAGCACAAAGACATCATCGCAAAAGCATAAATGAAAGCAAACTTAACACATTGGCAATCGCTTAAATATAAATTACGCATTTGCTTATCGACAGATTTCTACGCTGAATTGTGCTTAAAAATATTTCCGCATTCAAGGAACGTTTTCTTGTTCTCGTTTTTTTTTCTTTTTTTTCGTTTTGTAATCTGTTGCCAATTGTTGCCAGCTGAAAAGGCGAAACTGCGTCCGAAGTTGTCAATAAACGGGCGAAGCAGCTTCACATATTGACAACTTTGGCTTTCTTTGTTTCGGACTGCGCTTCTGACGCTTTCAACGCTTGCTGCTTTTGAACTCGAATTCTTTCTTATTATGCCTTTTTCCTTTCTCGCATTACTCTATAAATACATACTCAATCTTTGTTTATTAAACTCTAATGTAACGCTCTGACCTCACCCTTTCAATCCGACTTTGATAACCTTCAAAATTCTTTTAGAAGAAGAGCAGATATTTGTCTCAGCTTCCACTGTCTTGCAGTCACGTAAAATTCATTTGCTTGCTGGGAGGCATGGCCCATGCACACCATTAATTCTCTTCGCACATATCCGATGTGTGCGTATCTTCCGGGTACGCTGCGCTAGATTTTGCCAGCTTAATCAGCATTAATTAAAATGGCACAACAACGTTAGCGAATATTTCGCGCATTATGAAAACAAATACAAAAACACAAATAACTAAACGAAAAAAATATAACAGAATACCAAGAAGAAGCGCATTTCTCAAAAGTTTCATTTGTCTCAATTTCTATGAAAGGCATTTTATTAAAAAGAATTCAAATGGTGAACGCCTCAACCAGCCTACGTGACACTGTTTAATGTCTGATGATTCGTTTTTTCCTGTTTTCTACAGATTTTTGCAGATCTGTGCAGATTTGCAAACGACTTTCCGCAATTATTGGCAAAATTTAATTGAACTTAACTGTTCCCATGGAACATGGACGAGTGTCACACATAAATTAACAAATAAACGTCAGAAGTTGCGTAAACACGGTCATCCATCCATACGAGACCGCAACGAATGCCAAGTGAACGTCGACGTCACGTCACGTCAAAGTAGACGAAGTCTTTAAAAAGAGAAAATACGTAAACATATAAGACGATAAATAAATAATTAATAATTTAATAAAAGCCAAAGAACAAAAAACCAACACATTCAAATAATAATAACGAAAAAACAAAACAACAAAAAATGTAAAAACGAAAAACAAATACAAATAAAATAAAATAAAGTAGCCGTCGTTCATGTTTGACGCTTTAAGTCCACAAAACCATCTATGCACATATTCTGACGCTTTGTCGGGTTTATCAACGAGGGCAGCTTGAATTGTTTCGTGTGAAAGTAGGAGTATTTGAAAATCAGCTTTGTGCCTAATAAAGCGTGTTGACGATTATATCACATGCGGAATACTTGACTCACTTAGAAATGCAAAGGATCTGCCACTATGCAGTGAAATTGCGTCAAAGCAGGACATTTTATTTATTATTTATTAGAAATATGGAAATAACTGAAGGGACAGGGAAGATGTAAAGTTATGGCCAAAGTTGTGTAATCACTGATGATCACAAAACAGCACGAGCCACCCGCCTGCGAGCAATTGCTGTGTGTCTACGGTTTGTTGTTGTCGTCCATTATTATTGTGTTTGCTGATGTCGCTTAGACGAGCATTTGCAGACGACTCATGCACATGATGCAAACAGAATAATTATTAATTAAAGAAAAAACTGAAATGGAGAAACACAGTTTGACGCATTTTCGCACAAAAATGTTCGCTTAGGCAAACAGGAACCGCACGCATGAACGAGCCGCACGCACGGGCACGAATTGCCGGCAATGGTGGGCTCAACTGTTTTAGCTGCAAATTTTCAATTAGCAGAACTGGCAATATTTGACTTAATTTTTTTCAGGTGCTGCAAACTTTTTAAAGTCGCAAAAAAATCTACACGCGAAAATATGCTAAATAGTCATACCGACATGAAAATTAATAAAATCAATAACTTAAGCAAACGCATAAATAAATATATAAATAAATAAAAATTAAGTATCGCAAAACAAGATCAAAACTTGGCAGCAGCAGCAACGTGCAAAATAAGAAAAAGAAGCAGCAGCAGAAAAAATAAAAGAGCAAATAAGCAGCTGAGCAGGTGAGCGCGTCACTGCGAACAGCCGCGAAGCGACCAGAAGCAATCACAGCAGAGGGTGGCAGTGGGGGGAGTGGGCACGATCTGTGCGTGTAACGTTTTGTACATGCGGCATGTGTCTATTTTATTGCATTTTGTTTTTCTTTTTTTTTTTTGTCTGCGCATACGCGTAATGATGACTATGGATGATAAGCGTAAAACTTGATGCCTGCTGCCGATAAGTCCAACGAAAGTGCTGACATTTGATTTAAAACATTTTTTCAGGTCTATATAAACAAAAGACGCATTTCTTGTGCAAAAATATTAAAAACAACAACAACAAATTACACTTATGCTGCTACTCTAACGCAATTTATAGTTCAACTTCAAGTTCATCCTAAAAAAAAACCGAAATTGAAATAAAATAAATTAAACATCTATCTAACATCTATACGTCACACACGGCTAATGTGAATGAGCTGATGCCAGCGTCTACGTCGCCGCCAACGTCACCGCCAACGTCACCAACATCAGCAACGTTGCCAACGTCGCCGCGAATGCAAATGCTAATAAAATTGATTAGCAAGAAATCAACTCAAGATCATATGCGTTTTCTAAAGAAAGTTCACAAGCAGAAAAGTGAAAAACCGTGCAGATCCAAACAGCAGCAAAAAACAAAACAAAAACAAAAACAAAAAGCAAAATAAACGACAACAAAAACGTTTACCCAGTCAATTTGATTGGCTGCAGCCGAAACAAGCACGAAAGCAACAACAAAGCCAACGAACAAAAAACCCAACACATCCGCTGCGCTGCTCAAGTCGACGTCAAAGCCGACGCTGCTGCGACTGCTGCTGGCATTTCAGCCGCGAGTGATGCTGTGAATAATACGTCGCTTCGGTTGCGGCTTGGCCTAAGCGAAGCATGTGCTTCGTCGCTTTTGTTGTCTGAATTTTCACACACGCTAATGTTCGCAGCATGTTCGATCTTGGCTCGTTGTTTGTAGTTTGCTGTGCATACGTGCCGCCTCACTCACTCACTCACTCACTCACTCACTCGCTCTTGCGCTCGTATGTACATATGTGCTGGTCATTCGAAAAAGCTCGCTCCCGTTAGGCCAAGTTTTCACACGCACTAAGCCGCAGAATTGTTGGCATGCAAACAGATCGTTGCTGCTGCCGCTGCGGCTGCTGCTGCTGCTGTTGTTGTTGTGGCTGTGGCTGCGGCTGCGAAACGTCGCTGCTTTACTTGCGCTCTGACTCGCTCGTCAAATGTTCGCTCTCGCTCTGCACGCTGTGCAAACAGGATCTGAGCGTATATTACGTAGCGTCTTGTTTTAAGCCAACATCATTCCCAAACTGAACGCCGCTGAACTGCTACCGCATTCGCTTAAACTGCTTTACAAAACAGAATTCAAACAACAACAACAACAGGAGAAAAAATTTACACAAATTTTAACTACTTCACACTGATATCGAGATACCGCAGTCGCAGCTGAACCCAGGCGCTCTTATCTACAACTGTCAAACAGACACGGGGACAGATACACCGACCAACCGACAAACCGACAACCCGACAGCCAATCAGCCAGTCGGTCGTTGGATAGTTGGTTCGACTCGCTTGCACGAGATCACGAGAGGCATCATTTGCTGTTTTTTTTTTTTTTCGTATTTTAATTCGGATCTCGTACAGCGCGCGCCCAGCTGGGTTTAGCAGCTCAACTCAAGTTAGCTTAACCCGCCAGCAGATACGCAGCAGAGCAAGTGAAGTGACGTGAACTCCGCAACGTTCGTTCGTTCGCTCCAACGCTCGCTCGTACGGTCGCTCGTGTATTCGTGCCAAGTTCGTTTGAACGCTTCGGCTTCGGCGTTGCTCCGTTCGCAACGATCGTAAATTACTTGCAAAGTTAATTTTAGTCTCGGCTTTTAATACCGTTTGAGTGCGTTTTCGAGTTGGTCGTGTTTTTTGTTAACAAAATTCTCGTTGCGGTTGTGCAAAAATTAATCAAAAAACACAAAAAAAAAACACACACAACGTAAAATAAATTTGAAAAAAAATTTATAAAAAAAAAAAAGCAAAAAATAAAACAGAAACCAGAATATATATTTAAAAAGCATTTTTAAACTTTTTGCATTCTTAACGCGTACGCCAAGGAATTCTGATTATTGTTTTCAAATAATAATTTTTTTTTTTTGGATGTAAAAAAAAAATGAACAGAAACTTACGACACATCCTCGCGTGAAAAATAAGAAAATTCTAAAAACTATTAGCAGAAACATTTAACTTCATTTTTTCAACGGCAAATAAAAGTTATAAAACTTTAACGGAAATGTAAACTATTCGCCCCAATTTATATTTAAAAAAAAAAAAAAAAAACTGAACGCAAGTTATTTTTTTTTTTTTCAATCATTACCAAAAAACACACGACAATTAAGAAACAACGTAAAAACAAAAAAAAAATTTATTAATTACACAAAAAGAAAAACAAGAAGCATTTGCTAATAATTAAAACCAAATAAAATAAAGTAAAGCAAATAAGTAAAACAAAGCAGAAAATACTAAAGCGGAAGTGCTGTAAAGTAGCGGCATCCTGTTTCCTGTTGCATACCTCATATAATTAGGCTTAAAGGTAAGTGCTTAGTTAACGCCTTAGTCCTGTCAGCTTTTTGTCTCCTAGCTCCGCGCAGACGCATTCCACAGTTAGTTAATTATACCGTAGAAGTATTGTTGTATAAGCATTGTATAAGCATAGCACAGCACAGTACAGCCCGCGAATAATTTAAGCACAACTTTAAAAATAAAAAAAAATAAAAAACAATTTATTTTTTATTATTGCTTTTTTAATTTCAATTACGATTTCTTTCTAATTTCAACGTCATCGGATACTTTGCAGTTGTGCTTTAATTCGATTTTTTTTCGTTTTCCTTCTTTTTTGCGCTTTTGTTGTTGAATATTGTTTCTATTTATTTTATTTTAGCACAGTTGCAATAAATATTTAAAAAACACGTTAGAGTAAAATAAGCAAAAAAAAAAAAAATACCAATAAAAACAAATCGAACAAAAAAAAACACAAACAAAAGCAAAACATAAACAAACATTGCATGTAATTCTAGCAACAAAAGTCACCGCTAAATAATAAATGCGAAACAAAGTAGACACAAAAACTGCCGAGCTGACAGCCTGCCAGCCAACATTGCCTGTCTGTCTGTCCGCCAGTCTGCCTGCCTGTCAGTACTTATGCGGGCATTGTAAAATAAAAAAAAAAACCAATAGCAAAACAAAACGAACTCAACGCACAATAAATGAGAGTGCGAATGCGAAAAAAATTGAACAAAAAATTAGCAACAAAAAAAGCAAACAAAAAACATACAAATCTAATAACAAAACGTAACGCATAGAAAAATCGCAAAACTAAATGTAATAATCATTTCACTTCCGATACGTAAATATAAATAAATAAATGAAAAATTCAACTGAGACTGGTTCAGTGACAAAATAATTGTATCATCCGCAATAAACGCAATCCGATTGCACATTAATAACAACTGTTGTTGCTGTTGATGCTGTTGTTGCTGTTATCGCTGTTGTTGTTGCCAATTGCTTGTTACTGCTTGCTGCTGCTTTTTGTTGTTGCAGTTTTACAGTAAGTTATATGAAAATTACCTTCGCAAATGTATTAAGACAGGCAGATTACATATTCTAAGCATAGGTGAAACAACAAAAATATTTAAACCGATAATAATAAATGCCGACAAACTGACAACTATGTCAGCTTTGTCAGCTTTTGTCAGCCTTGTTGCCCGGCCGCCCGGCCGCACGTCTGCCCGCCCGCTTAACGCATGAGTAACGTCCGAAAAGGGATAAAGCCGGCGCTAGGTCAAGTCCGCGACACGCATGCAATTTAAAAGCAATTATATTATTTTGTTTAACAATTTGCTGGTTTTTTTTTTTTTTAATATTTTTTTTTGTTGCTAACATATTTTTTTTTTTTTAACTCTTATATTGTATTTGTCATTTATTATTGGCTTGTTGATATTATTATTATTAATATTTTTTTTTATTTTTTTTTTTTATTTTCATTATTTATTTCTATTTATTAATTTGCTGAAATTTAATTAGCAGCAGCTGATGTGTGTCGTCGCTTAATTGCTTTTCCGTCGCAGCCATCGAACGCAGCCGCCAAGCGTGTTATGTCAGGTTTTACTTTGCTTAAGCAGCTGAAGCTAAAGCTGACGTCTTCAGTTATAGCTGTTTTTTTTTTTTTTTTTTTTGCAATTTTGCACACTTTTGCACACTTTGCTAAGCTAAGCAGCGTGTTCAGATTTATTTATTGTTCATATACTATACAGGCAGATATTGTATATTGTTTATGTAGTCTCATTTGCAGGCGCCGCAGGAGTCACTTTTCGCTGCGCCATTCGAGCAGTTTGATATGCGCACACGCGCCAACGCACATTTGTGTGTGTGTGTGTGTGTTTGAGTGTTTGTGTGTTTTTGTGTGTACAGCAGCACATGCCATTGCGCTCGTTGCCGGTTTTGACAAGTTATTTTCGGCTTTAACGCAATTTGCACGCGCCTAGCACGCGATTTGCCGCACATGCGCACAACAAATAAGAGAACAAAAATATTATTTCAATATAACATAAACTCATATGAAAATACATACACACATAAATTCTCATATACAATATTTATATGTGCAAACATAAATTTATTGAAATTGTCGCAATGCGCACAGGCAGCAAGTTGACGCAGCATAACAGCATGAAATCTATATGCCGCATATCGCATATTTATTTTAATTGAACTTTGTGCGTTTTGTGTGCTCGCATATTGCGTATACGTCGTGTGTTCTTGGCTATGCGCTGCGACTGTCGCCCTGTCACACTTTACGTTTATTTGTGTGTTTCTGCTTCTGCTTCTACTGGCTGTGTTGTGTGCTGTGTTTCATTTCACTTCGTTTCACTTTGCTCAGGTTTTGGCCTCAGCTTCAGCTTCGGCTGCTTATGCGTATGCGTACTTTGCATGCTGCGCCGCTGTGGCTTGCTCACTTGCTTGCTTGGCATGCAGCGTCGCACGCCTTCAGTTTCGTTTATGGTCAAGAAGTATTTTAAATTTTTTGCAGATAGTTTTTCTTAGTTATTTATTTTTATTTTTAGTTTTTTTTTTTTTTTTTCTGTGTTTTTTGGTCTTTCAATACAATGTTGTTTTGTCGCTGCTGTTGTTTCTATTGTAGTTTTTATTATTACTGTCACCATTATATGCCTCATTGAGTTTGCGTTTATTACTTTATTGCTTCATTGCATATAACTGCTATAATTTATTTATCGTAGTTATGAGTATACGCAGACAGCCATAAATATTTTGTTTGAGTTAAAACATTGCTAATTTGTTAATCAACTTTAAGTGTTAATAAATGGCATGTAAATCAGTTAAGAAATCTTTGCGAAAAACTTATTGACAATTGAAATTATTTATCTTTTAATTTGATTTATATAAAATGGCAACTACAAAGTAACTTTCCCTAACGATGGCACAGTCAATTCGAATTTGTGTTAATCATTTGACTCTTTTTTTTTTTTTGCTTTTGTTTCATCAGTTTTTTATTGTATTATTATTTTTTAAACGGAAACACAAAGTTAAATGCCACGAAATTGCTAACTTCCACAATTTGCATAAAAAATTTGCATTCTACGCTTTGTTGTTGATTCAGTTATGTTATTTTTTTCTTATTTGTCTTGTTTTTAATAATTTTCGCTTTGTGCGAGAGAATCAACAAAAAATCAACAGTTAAAAAGTTCTAATTAAAAAATTACAGAATAGCTAATTAACATTTTGCTTGAGAAACATATACTGCGACAAAATGCACGGACAAACAAATCAGTAAACAAACGAACAAACACAAACAATAAAGGTGAGAAAATTATTTCATGAACGACGACAACGACGACGACGACGATGACGACGACGACACAAGTGCCCACTTGAGTGGAAAATCAATGCACTTCCGCAAAAAAAAGATACACAAAAAAAAGTACTAAACAAAAAAAAAAAAAAAAAACAAAACTTTATGTAATCAAAATTAATATTTACAAAAAAACAAAAAAAAACATAATAAACCAAATGAAATAAATACTTTTTAAAATATTTCGGCCGTGCACGAAATTACAAAATTCGAAAAAATAAAAAAACAAAATGAATAAGACAACAACAGCAGTCAATATATTAAGAAATAAATAAGCAGCAGGCAACCGCGGCAACAGCCAAAAAAAAGAAAAAAAAACTGCGCATGCAAATTGCGAAAACATTTAAGGCGACAACAGCAACAAAATGCTGCAAGCGCAGCAATGACAACAACAATAACAAAAACATAACGCATACAAGGCGCAATTAAAAAAATGTGTACAGGTGCTGCAGCCTTTGCGCCTTGCTGCCTTGCTGCCTTGTTGCCTTGTCACCTGCATTAAATTGCTGTATTTTATGTTATTGCTCCGCGCTGTGGCTCCTTGCTATGGCTTTTTGTACTTCTCTCTTGAATTTATTGTTTATATTTTATTTATTTCGTATTTACTGCTTTTTTCCATGCATTTTATTGCAAGCATGCTTTATAAAAGCAAAACAAAAGTTAAATCAAAAGCAAAAAAAGCAACAAATTCCTCGCGTAACTTTCGCCCTTTTTGGGCTTGACTGTCTCTAAAATTTCGCTTGAGTAATAATTGCGCCTGATAATAATAAAAAATAATCAACTTGATAATTACGAGCCGACTGTCGTTGATATCTTTGATCTCTGCTGTATAAAGTTTTTTTCCGCTCTTTTCGTATAAGTATACATACGTATACGTTTTCGTTCATATTTTGTATTCTTATATTTCTGTTTTGTTCTGTTTTTTTCTTTTTTTTTGTGTTTTCTTACCTTGTTTTGCCTGTTGTTGCTGTTGTGTACTTGAGTGTTGTTGACTTTATTACTCATACGTCGTGTAGACGTTCAAGTCTGTAGATGTATGTAAAATTTCATATTATTATTGCTAATGTTGTTGTTATTGTTTTTGTTGTTGTTGTGTCCCAAACGATAACAGTCAACAGTTTTCACTTGTATCAAAACAGCTTCAACTTCAACTTCATCTACGGCTACAATGGACTCAGGCACAGAGACAGAGGCCGAGACTGAGACCGAGACCGAGACAGAGACAGACGCAGATACAGTGCATGGCTATAATGTCGTCTAGTGTACTGCGTACAGTATGCAGTGTACCGAGTAGAGCGTGTGCGTTGATAATAGAATTTGCAAACAATTTATACTTGAAATTAACAACAATCGCGACAAACACAAAACGTATCGGACGCAGTCTCAGGCCATGACAAAGACAGCACATAGACCAATACAATAAATACAACAGTTGTCATTTCATTAACAGCAACAGCAACAGCAACAACAGCAATAACAACAACAATATTGTGCCATGCCAACATGCTACGTCATACATTTGGCAAAGATTGGCACAAGAGTGTAGCAAAAACAAAACCCGATGCTCGGCAATCTTGTGACAGGCGTATAAGCAAATATTAGCATAGGCCTGTGTGCGACTGAATTGTCACAGTGACAGGCAATCAAAGCGACTGCGTACAGGGTGCCAAAAATCAATAGCATAGCTGACTGAAGCGCACCTTTGGCCTTGATGTGCTAAGCGTCTTTGCGTCCTTGCGTCCTTGCGTCTTTACGACTTTTCACATTTGGCACTTGACACGAAAAGTCCTGCGCACACGTGCTGCGATTTCCGTGATATGAGCAGACTCAGGCATACATGATGGAACATAAAAAATATTTGAAATATTGCTTAAATCAAAACAATAATGCTTCAATGATAATTTATGGCTTCCGCTTTCGAACTTACTTTGACGTATAAACTGCAACATGAAATGTTGATTTTTTCCAATCGTCCGTCTTTTTGTTTTCTTCTTTTTTTGTTGACCTATTGTGCACAGCATATGTAACCTTGTTCACCCAAAGTGGTGTGTGGGCTCGCACACATTTGCCGTGCCTAAGGTAGATTGCCCTTATTCTAATGAGGCCGGCTTTGGCACGATACGGCCCTGTATAGTGTGGGCCACAATCATGCGCGTGAGTGTGCTTGGCTGGCACTTGCGTTAGCCAGAAGCGACACACGCAGCGCATGGCTTATCTTTTGTTCAGACGGCAGCGACTGTCCCATCAAGATTTATGGGCGCACCCTCAAGCGTCGCTGCCAAATTAAGCAAAATCACTTCAAAATTAAGTTGAGTGTTATTTGCTTTTATATTTTTAATGGCATAACGTAATATGTTTATTAATATACTACAATGCCTGTATGTGTATATGTATGCCAAAGAAGCTTTATTAGTTGATATTTAACTCACTCACCTATGCAACTATTAGAATGCCAGTTTAGTGGCATTCTGTCAGAGCATTGCCAAGTGCATTAGCTGAAGATTAGGCACACAAAGTGCATAATCTAACAAAACCTTGAAAAACATACATCTGCACACCAAAGCACAGTTACCAGTTACAGTTAACAGTTAAGAGCCAACAGTGAACGTTGAACAGTGGACAGTGGACAGTCAGGCAATGTTAGCTGTCCATAAAAGACGCGCTTAGATTTTTATGTGTGCACATATATGGCCAAGAGAGTCATGTGTATGCGAGTACGCGAAAACTAGCGCAAAAATGAAATCGAAATCACGAACGTTGGCAGCCTGATTTGCATGATAAACTATTTCGTTTTTATCCATTGCTATGCATATACATACACAAACCCATATATACAAATAAATATATATGTGTATAGCAAGCAACATTATGAACATTATTAACGCCAATAGCGTCGCCGTCGTCACCGTCGTCAACGTCGTCGTCGTATGTCGTTAGCGCCAGCGTCGTCGTAGGCTGCAGCAGCATTGAGCGCCGCTATCAGCTATGCTATAAACGCCTGAAGTAGCGCAGGCGACTGCCTGACTGCGCACACGGCGTATGACTAAGAGACTTATGGCGATAATAGACGCTCATAATAGTCGCGAGCCCACCAGCCCGCCGTGCGACGGGCGACGGGTGACAGACGACAGACGACTTGGTTGAATGTCTTTTGGTGATTGGTGGCTGGTGGCCGGTGGCTGCCTGCTTGCCTAGTTGCCAGCTTGCCCAGCTGCCAAAGTTGCACACCTTGCACAACTTTGGGTTTTTCTCTTGTTTTTTGCTGCTTTTTCTTTTTGTTTTTTTTTTTTCTTTTTTTTTTTGCTTTGTTATCAACGTCAATGTAGTGACGTCATTGCATTGGCTTCCTGCTCGTTTGCCGTACCGGCAATTTACATTTAATTGTGATTTGTTTAAAATTTTGGTTTAGTTTCGCAATTGTGCGCCTTAATTTGTGTATAAATGAGATGTGTGCGGCTACATCCATGTGTACATGTCTATGCCTATATGCCCAGGCTCTTTAAGTATGCTGCTCAAGGCGTTTCATTTGCGTGCCATTGCAGCTAAACTGATGATTGTTTGCCTTTGCTGTTTTTGTTGTTTCTCTTTTTTTATCTATACATATAATTATTTGTATTTTATGTGTATTTCATTTTATTTATTTTTCTTTTTTACCTATATATATATATATTACAATAATTTATTTTAACATCGTTTCGGTTTGGCTTTTGTTGTTGTGATTTTTATTGTTAATTTTATTTGCTGATTTGTTTTTTTTTTTTTTTGTCTTCTTTTTTTTTTTTGATATTTTCGAATTTTGTATTTTGAAGCATAAGTAGGCCATGCAAGCTGCACGCTCACGTCTAGTTATTGGCTACGAGCGTTTATTTAAAAATCTGCTCCTGCAAATAAAAACGCTTTCACCACTTTATGTGCGTATTTGCCTTTTCTGCTGCTGTTGCTGTTGCCTCTGCGCCCGTTTTGTTGCGTTTTGTTTTTTCTCTCTTTGTTTTTTTTTTGTGCTTTACGTATTAATAAAAGTGAAAACAGTCAAAATTTAGTTGCGCAGTGTTGGCAAACAAAAAAAAAAAAAACAAAAAACGCCAACGGAAACGGAAACGCAAATAAGCGCAAAAGCAAAAAGTCAAAG
This sequence comes from Stegana nigrithorax, assembly GCA_037044495.1. Taxonomy (NCBI): domain Eukaryota; kingdom Metazoa; phylum Arthropoda; class Insecta; order Diptera; family Drosophilidae; genus Stegana; species Stegana nigrithorax. The sequence continues at coordinate 27,689 of JBAMBQ010004907.1, forward strand.
GTCACTGCTACAACAAACGTGAATTTTAAATTTTAGTTATATTATAGTTTAGTACTAAAAAAAAGGAAACAGGAAAAAAAAAACTCATACGCACACGAAATGTTTGATAAAGCAATTGGCCAGTTTCAGCAGCAGACGATGACAAATGACGCCGGCAGCGCTGGCTGCCGACTGCTGACTGCGGCGATCATGACGTTCATGACCGTGATGGCGGTTAGCATAGGCATTATAATGTTCAGCACGCTGACACGGTTTTTTTCCTCTTCTTATTGCTGTTTGTTGTTATTGTTTTCGCGTTTGGTTTTTTTAGAAGAGATATTTCCTAATCTCACGTAAATATGAGCACTAATTAGTATATTTTTTTTTATGTTTTTCGAACTAGAGCTGGTGTCTTATAAATCTTCGCTAAGCCATTTTAATTTACAATGTTTTTTTTTTTTATATGTATATAAAAATATTTTGTCTATACATAAATACATGCAGAGTTTATTTTTTATTTAATTTTTCGCTCTTTGTTATTCACAATTAGCAGTGATAATAATAATAATAATCATGATAATGACTGGCAAAAGACTAACTTTGTGGCTATGAGTGTTTTGTTTTTTTTTTTTTACACATTATTTATTTAACTTAAATTTATTTCATATCATTTTGTACAATGAAAAATTCCACAAATTAATTTTGTCTGCATGAGAAACGCTAATTATGGCGATTCAATCGTTCATGCATGCAAGCTTCCATATACACATAATACGTGTGTGTGCGTGTGTATGTACATGCAAACACTCAATCGGGCAATCGCTCAATCAATCAAATGCTCAATCGCTCAATGTTCCGTATGCTATATCGTACATGAATTTATTTGAGCCGGTCTTCGCTGTGCGCATATGCGCGTATTTTGCGTTTTAAAATTTGTTAAATAAATTCACGTGTTTTATTTTATTTTATATTTTTTTCTTTTATTTCATTTTTTTTTTTTTTTTCATGTCAGTAACTTTTTTCACTTTTTCCGCTGTTTTCGTTTGTGTTACTTTTTGTTTGCCGCTGACACAATATACTATATATAATAACACACATACGCAATAGCAACGGCTCTGACAGATTTATAAATGAAATGTTAATACTTAAAAATTGAAATTAAGTGCTTTTTTTATTATAATGTTTTTTTTCTTGGTTTGTCAAGTATTTCGGTTAGTTCCTTTTATTCAAAAATCATTTTTGTGTAGTGTTTTTAAACAATGATATTTCGAAATAAAATTAATTGATAGCAAACATATACACATTCGTAAAATATAAAAAATATTTGGCAGGCATAGTGGAGGTGAAGTGGCGTGCACAAGTTTGCTAATAACTTGTGATGATGGCGCAAAATATAAAAAAAAAAAATACAGAGCAGAAACCACAACAACAACAGCAATGCAAAGCACTTCTCGAAAACATTAAAAACATGAACAACAAAAGTCATTAGATTTGTAAAAGAAAAAACCAACAAGCAAACAAAAAACCCACAAGAATCTCAAAAATCATTTAGTATTCGACATTCTGTTCTACTAATGATGGCGCACAACAATTGACAATGATTGTGTGTTTCTTGTAAAAATATAAAAAAGAATTTCAAATAAAAAAAAAAACAAACAAAATTAAGGTAAGAAAACAAAAAATCAGTCTACAAGGAACTAAACCAAAAATAACTAATAACAAAGAAATCAAATCAATTACATAAAACAGAAAAAAGCAAACAAAACCTAAAAACCATTAAATCAATTTAAAAAAAATAATTGCGTCTAAAAACAAGTTTAGAATAAAAAAAAAATTCTTTACCAATAAATCGAATTTATTTTACTTTAAAAAAAAACAAAAATGAATATAAGCGCAAGATTTTGGCACTATTGAAAAAATGTTAAACCATTTAAATTAATAAAACAAATAAACAATATTATAATGTTTATAGAAAAAAACTAGGCAAACACTTAAATATATTTATTAGTTAACATTATGCACAAAATACACTGAGGTGCACTTTATTTGAAAAATGTTTTTATATTTTTGTTTTTTTTTTTTTTTTCATTAACAAATGCTTTTTATTTATTATTTAGTTAGGTATCACATCCTTCATAATTCAACTTACTTTTATAAGAATAAAAATATTAATTTAAAGCTAAAATTTTGCTAAAAAAATACTTAAATGTTTTCAAATGAATAATGCGCAGCAGGTTCCTTGTGAAGTTGTCGTTGACCTTAGCGGCAGCTGACTAGGACACTCTTCGCTATGTAGATAGTTTGTCTAGGTCAACTGTGGCCCACTCATGCTCTCCTTTGGCGAGTGAAATGCGTCAGCTGTGATTTAGTAAGGGTCAAATATGCTATGCATATTCCAAATTAGCGCTACACACGCGAACAGGATTACAAATGGCGCAGCTGTTGTTCACACAGTAGGCCGGTCACCTTGCCAGTCGCTGTTGTGTGAAGTATTTGCCCAAAGTTAAACTGTCATATTCATTTATTTTTTATTCTCATGTTTACTTTTCTTAGGCAAATACTCACGTAAATAAGTGAATTGTGTTTATAAAAATCAAATGACTTCACATTGCTGCATTAAAACAAGTTGTACACGTTGTTCATTTTTTTTTTTTTATTGAAAATTTGTAATAAAAAATGCTAATGCGTAATTAGCGAAAACATAAAAAAATCAATTAAAAAACATAATAAAACAAATTATTAAAACGAAACATAGAAATAAAGGTTTAACGTTTATTTCCTGTAAATTAATTTAACAAAAATGAATAAAAAGGAAACAAAACAGAAATGAATGCTGAAAAATTATTAAAGTTATGATTAAACAATATAAAATAAATTGCCAACCCATTAGCAAAAGAGCAGAGAAAAAAAAAAAAATTATTATACTTAGTAAAACAAAAATACAGTCTTTAAATTCCAATCGAAAAAATAAAATATGAAAAAAGTAAGGTAAGGCTACACAAAAAATTTTACCAAGAAAACAAATCATTCAAATTCAATATAAATGAAGTTACAAATTGTTATAAAAAAATTTTTTTCCTTATTAAAAGTTAATAAATCGTTATAAACATTATTAACAATAAAAGTGCCATTGGAAAAAAGTTTAAACTAAAGCTTAGCTAAAAAAAATTTAATTTAATTAAAGAAAAAATGCAAAAAATAATACAAAAAAACCCTAGAAAATCAAATAACTAATAATTAGGCCATAAAATAAAACACTTGAAAAAAAGTACCTTTTAAAGTTAAAAATAATACACGCACAGACTCAAACACACATATATGGATATACACAAAACGTGTAGTACTGTCATTAGCCCAAATTTTAATTAATTGTTAAAAATGCGTTAGGGGAATGACAATAAAAATAATATATAATGCAATAAATGAACTATATGCTAAGTGAAAAAGCTACTTAAAATAAAAATATTGCGAACAAAAAAAAAAAAAGCAAACAAAAAACAAAAAGAACGGGAAAAACAGAAAAAAGGTGTTAATTAAAAAAAGATAGACGCATTTTAAGCAGCACAACTGTACAAATAAAAAATATGCTTATACGTTTAAACGGTTAAGTTTTTGCATTTGCTTTAGTTTATTGTTTTCATTTGCCGTATTCACTTTTGTTTGTTGTTTTTGTGTTTTAGGACAACTGCCTATCACATGCAAATGAGCTCTGCTAGTGTCACTGAAGTGATGAATTTCATTTCATTTATTTCCTAATTTTTCTATAAACGTATCAGGCCAATAATTTAGTGTTAAATAAAAATGGAAACAAATGACATTAAAAATGGCGCTAAACAAATATGTGACAAAACCTAATTCCAGAAACTGAAACGCGCCAAATACAAATGTTGCAAAGTTATAAATAAATAACTGAATAAATAAACTGTGTCTGTGCGGTTGCGGGTTTTCTTTCTCTCTCTTTTATTGTTTGTTTAATTTTTTTTTAGCAATATTATTAGTGATACGCCAGACTTATTGAGAACTGCGCCATAGATTAGTTGGCAAAATAGGCAAAGCAAAAAAATTACAAAAAAAAAAGAAAAATATATGAAAATTCATACTAACAACAATAGTCAAATCATGAACAAACTTAGTTCTGTTAATTTATGTTTTTGGGTGAGGCCAATTGCTGCTGCTGTTGTTGCTGTTTTTGTGGTTGTTGTTGATACTTAATGTCAGCCAAGATTCGGTTTAATCACTTGATTAATACTCAAATAGACAATCGTCTTAATATGATGACTTGCTGAGTTCGAACAATCCGTATTTAAGTCAACAGCTCCGGCATGGCGTAGATTCCCAGGCATGTTCAGCCTTGCGACACGTTCAAGCTACAGTATTGAGCAAAAGAGTTGATTTTACTAAAAATAATTCTTTATTATTACTTTGATTTGCAAATGCTTTAAGTTAGACAGGGCTTACAGTATATGAAAATTTAAAAAAAAAAAAATGACAATAATTTGCGCTTAGCGGAAGTTCGTCGTCGCATTTATTCTGCTACAAAATGTGACAGATAGAAAAACAAATGTTGACAGTGGCAGCAACAACAAATAGAAGTCACTCAAATGTTTGACATTTTTATGCACAATTTATAAATTGCATTCTAATCGCCATGAAGGTCTCAAAATTAATAAAACAATTTTAATAAAAAATATATAAACTGCAAATCATAAATTTAATAGGTTTTATAAATTAATCTTTACAGAAAACCGAGAAGCAAACATACAACTTTGTACTTACATAATGAAAAAGAAAATAATAGAACAAAAAAAAAAACTAACAGCACACATTTCATTACTTAAATATTGTAATTACAGTTGTTGATTTTATTATTTATTTATTTTTTTTTTTTTTTTTGTTAAATATTTAGTAGAATCGATTTGCGTGCGTAAGAGTTGAGTGAACTTTGAATATTTTCATTACAATGATGTATTTAATAATAGCAAATAATGCCTGTTGTCAATAACTCATTGACTCACAATAGCGTGTTTTCAATACTTGACGTTTAACGTAACATGAAATTTGACGTTTACGCAGCCTTACACCTTATATTTAAATTAATAATAACTCTTTAATACTTATAAATTTATAATGTTCTCGAATAGTTTTAACAAAATCATGCTAACTTGTTAATTTCAATTGCATGCAATTTGTAATTTCGCTTGAATTTTTTTATTTAACATTTGCATACGTCAGAACTCTGTCTACTGTCTAAACTACGCTAATTACATTAACATGTCTGCACATGTATCTGCAGCGCAGCTGCTAACAGAGAACTTCGCATACAGACGCTGTGACGGTCTAAAGGCTGTAAAAAATGTATTTACTGAATTACAGATTTTGCGTTGTCTATGCCATCCTTTGCCATATATGAGTTAGATTAAAATGTTCTAAATGAAGGAATGCTGTTGTTGTTAAAAAGACATTTACACTACTGGCTGTTGTGCGTTGTTGGCTAGGGGAGGGAGGGGATTAGGTTACGAAACGAGTAGTCTATGACTAGTACACGAAAAACCTGGATTTGGCGTTGTTCAGTACGCAATTGTTTTGCATCCGTGACATTGGTCAGGCATTCGCCAAGCGTGAGCCAAGCCAATCCTCTTATTGTCAACGATATATTGTTGCTGTTTTATGAGTTTCTTATGTTTACATTTTTTTTTTCAGGTCAAGAGTTGACACATTTTCAAAGTGTTGTTGCAGTTTTTATTGTCAAGCTAATGTTTTTGTTTTTTTTCCCCCTTTTTTATTTTGCATCGATGCAATATGCAATTTACATCACTAGGCAATGAAAACTTAAATAAATATTACAAAATAAACAACAGGAATATTATACAGCATTCGCAACGTTGAATGAACTATTAACAGCAACAAATTAAGAGCCATTAAAGTTAGCTGAAACTCGTTAATTTTCGCACGGCGATCACAAACTTGTGTGCATGACAATGCCAACACAACCGCCATATACCGCCCACATTGTTGTATTTAAAGTTTTTGCAATTTTTATTTTTACATTTTATTATTTAAAATATTTATTGCTGTACACGTGGGAAATCATTTTTCATGTGAAACTACAAAAACAAAAAAAAACGCTCAACTTGATGGCGAGTGTCCTAACATTACTAATGTGAATACGAGTAACAGTTAATCTTTACAGATCGTCATTGAAATCATGTTTCCATTATTATTAACTTTTCATATACATTTTTCTTAAAAAAAATTTTTTTTTTTCTATTTACGTAGAATTTTTATTCGATTAAATAAGCATATATGCGCGCGAATGCATGTATTACATAAACACTAGCATTGAGACGACTATAATTTGTTAAAATTATTTAAGCAAAAAAAAAAAAAAAACAAATATAAAAAAATTAACACGCAATTGCAAAAGCACAATAATAATATGATATTAAATGTATAACAATAATTTCGCACTGCTGCTAAAATATGGCGGTCGAGTGCACGCGTTCGCGATCTCATTGTTCTTTAGCTAAAAACCCGTCTTTAGAACGCATACAATTTAGCAAATGCAGATCATTTAAATCAATTAAATGCGAAAAAAAAAACAAATTTTTATTTATATAAGCCATAATCAATTTACTGTATGTTATTATATACAAATATATGCATATGTGCGTGCATTAAAACAAAAAAAAAAAAAAAAAAAAAAGAAAGAGGAAAAAACAAAAATGGCAAACTTTTCTAAAGCGTATTTTCTAATGGCTTTCGACACGCAACGTGCACGCCATCAACACCACGAACAAAAATGCAAATCACTACTGTAAGCCATTAAAAATTATAAATTTATTATTTAATTCTACTTTTTATTTTACTTGCTGCTCTGTGCGTACTTTGTGCAAACTCGTGATCGCACATTGGAAACAAGAAAAAAATTAATAAATAAATTACCTGGAAAAAAAATAGCAAAATGTCATAAACAAAAGTAGCTTAAATGCGCACAACGGCTGAAATCTAAACGTATAATAAAATGCTAAGCCATAAATTCAGGCTAAAATTGAAAGTACTTAAACCAAAGCACAAGGCAACGGGAAATCACAATTTAATCAATATTAGATGATTATTTTGGTTATAAAGATTAGCAGCAATGAGCGGCCAGCGATTAGCTAATTACTTCGAATAGAAGAAGATTTCCGTTATCGTCGAAGAACACGGCAGCAGTTCCTTGCTCTTTAATGCAGCGGCAGCTGACTGTTGTAACGCGTCCTCATAGAGGCAAAACACGCTGACTCAAATATTGTAAATATTATATTATTTAAGTAATTAAAGCAATGTCTAAGCAAAATTTTTATCTCTGGCAACTTCGAGTACTCCGTGATTCAGTGGCGCATGCAAGTTGAAAAGTTTATTAATTAAAATTTTTATTAATTAAAAATATGTGTTTTCCTTAAGGACGGCGTATCGGTGAGATCAGTTTGTTTAGCAGTTGCATGCGCGTTGCCATTGCGATAGCAATACAAACACACGTCAGCACATACACACGTTAGTACATATGTATGTATGTTACTGCATGCACGTTATTTTATGCTTAAATCAAGCGATCTTTAAAAACGTATAGAAACACGTCTACAAGTACTTCGTGTGACAAACAGCTTTGAAATCTACGCTAATAATTTGCTCAAGTTACGTCACGTGTTCACGTCCATGTGTTTGGCCAAAATGTGACGCAGATACGCATTCGAAAAATCTCACAAATATTAGCGGCAGAATTGCAAACGTTTTATTTTATTTGATTTCCAACGCTGCTTAATTAAAAATTCGAAGTGTTAAAAAAATACCCAACAAAAATAATAAAAAAACAAAAATGAAAAGAAATCAAGACAACAACATTGCAGAATTAAATATATTAAAATACAAAATATAAATATATATACTTATATATATAATACGAGTCTGGACTTGACGCTACTCGACGCAGCGCTAAAAATAGCAATGAAAGAATTCGCCAAAAATCGCTTAGAGCGACGCAAACACGTGACCAATTAAACTAAGCGACTTAAATAAATTATAGCTAACGTTTGATATTCCTATGAATACATATTAAAATGTGTTTACTTATTTATTCGCTTTAATTAATTAACGCATTCTTATGCTGATATGAAGTTGTTTTGCTAAAAGCCACTCTCTACGTTCATATGTATGCCTTTTTTTATTTATTATTGGTTTTTCTTTTTTTGATCAGGTGCGCCATTTAGTTGTCATCGACTATTTAATTATAAATTTTTGTTATTTTTTTTATCGCAACGTTTATTATGGATAGTTTACGCAGTTACAGTTCAATGCGGTTCAAGATCAAGCAACAGTCATGTTAAGCGTATTATTACTATTTATTATCTATTGTCTTCTTTTTTTTTCACGTCATTTTAAAAAATTGTTTTACTTTTCTCGTTTTAAAGCACCATTCTCGATTTTCCCTTCGATAAGCGGATTTTCGCAGGCACTTCCGTCAGTGGACGAGTCGAAGTTTCTACAATTTTTTTTGATATTTATCATGAACCACAGATAAAGCATTTCTCAGTAACAGAATTAAAATTATTTTGCACACACATGTTAATTTGATTCACGAAAACTGTAGCATAGACAGCATTCATATTTAACATAGAAGTTATATACATTTTACATAGCATATCTATCTCAGGCTTACTTGGGCCAGTCAGTATATAGTATTCACTATTCAAGCAGCGAAATGTAAGCAATTGAATCAATGACTAGAAAACACATACATAAAATTAAGAAAAAAAAGAAACCAAATGCACCTGTAGACCGGTGCAAGTATTTGCCCTGCACGCAAATACATTATAACATAGTTAATATGATCAGCAAACAACGGAAAGTATTTTGCACAACAAAAAAATCATTGAATGGCAAAAAACATTTTTTAAATCAAAGTTGTCATCGGCAAATAGACAAAAACTGTTGTTTCGCTGTTAAGTCTCAGCCAGACTCGGGTTCGCTGTTGTGCGGCTGTTGATCGCTTTTAAAGAGTTACTTAGCATAGCTTCGTTATCGACAGCTTAGACATATAAAAAATTGTTTTAAGACAATCCAACAACGTTTAAATATTGCATTGACTGCAATCGTTATGTAAGGCAGTCAATCTCTTTGCCAAGCTGTCGACGCGTTTACGACTGGCGTTCTTCCATGAAGAAAATGACTTGCCTTGAGAGACGGCTTTCACAGGTGATGCCACGTGCGACTCGCAGATCGTGCGTTTGTTGAACTCCATTTTGTATTGAAAATAAGCAGCGCATGTACACGTGCGTACCGCTACCGCAAGCTGGAAGCGCTTTGAAGTTGCCTGCTGCCATTGACGTTTTTGACTTTTTCGACTTTTTCGCTTGTTTCGGAACGTTTCGATTGTTGACACAAATGTTCGCATGTTCGTTGTTTGCATGCGCGCATACGCGCATAAGCGCTTACGTATTAGCAGAGTTGCATGCGTACAAGTGCCACGTACTTGTCTGTTATGCTTTTGTTGTTTTATTTTCAGCTTTGTTAGCATCGCTGGCATTGCCTTCTTGCTGTTTTAATTGCTCTCGTTCTTCTTTTTCACTCGTACTCTTGTTGTAGCTGGTAATAACATTTGGCTTTTTTTAAGCCCAAAAGTCAAGTAGGCACATTCAGAGGCTTGCTGACAAAACGCTTCTTCATTAAACACTTGACAGAGTGACAGTCTCAAGTGTAAACATTCGCATTTTGACTCTGTCGCCATTTTAATTGTAATTTCTATTTTTCTGGATTTCTGTTGTTCAACGCCAAGAGGTGATAAGATACAAATCATCAACATTATCGAGTTGGGAAACAACATCAACAGCATAATCGTATGCCAATTTACTGCCGGTGTTCGACATTCAGTCAATCGACAGCTGTACAGCAATTAAAGTTGCTGAACAACGCGTAACGCCTGGCGGCGGCATAGAGATTTAAAATAAATACTATCGCAACTTTTTCAATATTTTTTTTTTTTTAATTTATGTGTTAATTTATTTTATTTATGATAAATACATACACGCACATATATACATGCATATGTGTCAATATAGACAGTTAAACGCTTGTTAGGCGCTTTTTAATGTATGCCGAGTTAAAAAAAAAAAAAACAAAAAAAAAACGAAAATAAATCAATAAAAAAATAATGATAAAATTCAACAACACTTGCCGCCAGTCACGTGTCATCGATTTACAATCGGGCTTTATCCTATAAGGCAGCATAGCCGCAGGCTCGCGCGTATATTTGAAAAAAAAAAACATAACATTTGATGATGTTTGATTTTTGTGATTTATCTATGGGGCTGTGCGGGAGTTGGAAAATGTGAGCTGCAAGCTACTAAAGATAATCCAAAAAAAAATATGCCAGTCCGTTGAGAAGTGTAGGCGTGCCCAGAGAGGGGGGAAGAGTGAAGTGGTAACTCGGGCGTCTCTTTTGTTATGAAGTTTTGTTTTATTTATAATTACAATTACAATTACAAGTAATTTTAACTGCATTTTAAATCTTAATTCTAAGCTTAGCACTTATTTAAAACAAACTGCGCTAATTTGCCAACAACAATTAACGCAAACAACAACAACAACAACAATAATAACTATCGACTATCGACATCCAAAGCTTTTAATTGTAAATGGAACTGTTACAAGTTTTGTAGTGTATTTAAATTTGTTATTGTTATTGTATACACATTGCGGTGAAATTTTCAGCGATTTCTGTGGTTTTTTATTTTTTTTCGTTTGTTGTTGTTGTTGTCGTTACTTAAGTTTTTGTATAAGTCTAGACAATTTTTTTGCTGGACTTAACAAGTTGGGGAAAAAGCTCAGACTAATTGACAAATTTGCCGTTCATTGTTAGTCAAGTTATAAAACACTTTGGATTTAAATCTTAGATTTTAACTGCTAATGCTTCGAGTTTCCTTAGTGTCTGTAATTATGTTTGCAGTGTAACTGTGCAGCCTGGCCAAGGTTGTCATCGTTCAACTCAAGGTTATATGAAGTCATAACTGTCACATGAAAACGGCAAAAATATGCAAAAATATGCCGAAAGCCAGTCAAAAACCACAAGAACTCAGTTTATAAATATAGCTTAATATTTATAGAAGCAAATAAAAGTGACATTAACTTAAATAATATCTCATCGCCGCTAGGCTTTCTGCAGCTGGCGGCTGAGTAGCTCAACATGTCTGCGCCAGGGAAGCGCCTTAGCCGCTCTCTGACAAATTGTCAATTAAATTTGCATATAGAAAAACATTTAAAACTTGCCAAAAAAAAAAAAGGTTTAAATTTCTCCTACAGCGTGCAATTTTATCAATTTGAATTTATTTAACTAACTAATAAAAATTATAAAAATAATCGGAGAAATATATAAAACTGTAAAAACACTGCGCAGCAAATTATGCTTCATCTTGGAATATTTCATTTATGTGAAGCCCGCATAACTTTTTTATTAACGTCTTATGCCTTAACTGACTATGCGCGTGCATACGTTAATAAACAAGAATGAACGCCATTTTATTTTATTTTATTTTTTTTTTCATTTTTTCTCTCGTCTGCACTTGGCTAAGGCTGCAAGGCAAGACTGCGCTACTTTCCAAAAGCAAAGAATTGTGCTTTAAATAACTCAAAGCTGAAACGATCATAGCATCCGTTCCGTCATATACAATGCACTCTTATATTAAGTTCGGTTATCGCTTGTCAATTCAACGCTAATAAATGACCCGCGATTTGCGAGCAATTATTATGGATGCGCTGTGCACACTCAGCGCTGTTGGCCATTCATCGTTTGCCGTCGTTAGCATTCCCTGACAGCGCGATAAGATTATGGTTATGGTTATGGTTATGGTTATGATTATTGAACGGTGCGAGTTGGCTGCTTAGATTTAATTAGAATTTATTGTAGACACTGTTTATATGGACTTTTTTACAACGGGTCTTTAGATTTAATTTCCAATGTATAAAACGTTTGTCAGCGCCTTTGGCTTTTGGCTTATCTTATCATCTGCATGGCATTGAGTAAGTTTTCGCAAAAAACTTTTGTCTCATACTGTGCGGACTTATCGGTCAGCATTTGTGAATTTGATTGGCTGTGATTTTTATGCATTAGGCGCTATTCGTTTTTATTAACTATAATATTTCATTAGTGCAGATTATTAAGCTAATTTACGGACCTTCTAAATTAAACACAAAATCAAAAAAATCAAAAAAATCAAAAAAAAAAAAAAAAAACAAAAAATCGAAATGAATTATAAAAATTCCCCTAGATGCGGCGTAAAGTGTGTCGTCCACTTAGTCATTAGGTTTTTACGACAATAAGAGGGGCATTATGGGCCAGCAGATCCACATATATGCATACGTGTGTACATACTTAGTGTTCATGCAGACATGCGCGGCTTATCACTTTCTGGTATCTGGTGCGGCTCAAGCACCTGAAGCGTACGAACAAATGCCAGCCCATGGCAATCAAAATCATACACACGCCTGCTGCTGCTGCTGTTGCTGCTGCTGCTGCTGCTGACTGGCAGAGTCATGGCAGTCGTGTGTGTGTGTGTATCTAACTTAGACAAAACGCGTGAAAATGCAAGCGACAGCCGGCCAAGGCGTTGTGTTGTTGGAGTGTTTGGGTACTCATTGCCGCTGATTAGGGTTTTTTACGTTTTCTTTTTCTTTTTTTTTCTTTTTGGCAGGCAATCGGGCAGGAAGGCATTTATTTATTAGTATTACACTTTTGATAATTCATTGGCTTGACGCTTCAAATGCTAAACTAGCCACTAAATACGCACCGCACTACACCGCGCAGCACCTATTTCTATGTGCTGTTGTTGTTGTTGTTGTTGGTGTTATTGTTACTTTTAAATAATAATCAAACTCATAATTCGGTCGAAACCAATTTGAAGGTATTGAAATTAAGATTGGTTTTTAGCAATTGTTGATTGTTGGTTTTGTTTCTTGGTTTTTTTTTTTTTTAGTTTTTTATTTAATTTTTATTTTTAGTCTGTTTTTTTTTTTGGTTGTTTTACCCTTTGTTTTTTGCTTTAAAATTCGCATGTTGTTAAGCATTTCGCGGCATTGTGCTTTTGGCCATTAAGTGGCACGGACCCAGTACGCGAATCAAGTTAACCAAATAGCGTGTGTTGTGCCTGTGCCTGTGCCTGTGACTGTGTCTGTGAGTGTACGTACATATGTGTTTTTAACAGCGTTTGCGCTAAACCAAAATTATTAAAATTAAAAAAATAAAAGAAAAAAAAGAAAATCAAAAAAAGTTTTAAAACAAACAAAAAGTATACAAAACCCAAATACACAAAAATTAGCATATTTTTAAAATCGACAAGTAAACAGCAATATGCGAATAAAAATAAATAAAAACATATAAAAAACTACTATAAAATACAATTTCATTTGAATAAGGAGAAGAAGAAGATAAGACAACTGCCGCAGCATACATATTTCGCATGCGCAAACGCAACCCATGTGAATTGTTTCTCACTTTGTATTTAAAACAAACACAAAATAAAAATAAAAAATAAATAAAACCGCAAACAACTTGAAATATCTTACAATTATTTTATATTGTTGTCGCATTTGTTGTTGTTGTGTTTATATTATTTTTTTGGTTTGTTTTATGTAATTGTGAAATTTTATTTTTTTTCTCTGCTATTTTCGGTTCGGTTTCGTTTTTTCGTGTTTTTAGCTAAAAATATATACGAAAAGTGGCAATTTTATGCACAGACTTTAACTGCAGCAACAGCAACAGCAACAACAATTATAAGTGTTGTAATATTATTTACAAAGCAACAATTTGTAGTGAGTGAGTGATTGAGTTTCTAATTTTGCTGCTTGTGCTGCCAATCCAATACAATTTGTTTTAATTCATTTTTGTGTTTTTGTTTTTTTTTTTTCCTTATTTTTACTTTACCGAACTTAGCGCAAACAGCTAAGGAAAATAATGATAGCAAAAACTTTAAATTATTTTAGTTTTATTTTATTTATCTTTTTTTTTATTAATGTTTCTTATTTTTTTTTTTCTTTTAATATGTCGTAATATTGCTTCATGCATATGTTTTGTATTTCTTCTTTTTGTTTTAATCTTGTTTTTTTTTTTTTTTTTTTTTGAAATTTGCAAATTTAAAACCCAAGACCGAAATCCTTGACTTAAATCAAATGCGTTTTGAAAGTTTGGTACTTTGTTAGCAAAAGTTTGCGTTTTGTTGGTAGTGAGGCGTGCTGAGTTTGAGGGTCTTTGACGCCCAGATGCAAAAAAAAAATAAAAAATACCTGAGCTAGGACAAGAGCGGCTCAACTGGCTTAGAGCATATATTATAAATGCAAACCTCTTCCATTCAAAGTTTTTAAGATTTTTCAATATATTTTAAACATTTGAGCAAACCATGCAATTTAAAGTAATTTGTATAAACAGCCAAGCGTCGGGTTTTCTGTTTATACAAATTACTTTAATGTGATGGAAGGTATTCTATGAGCGGGCTTGTCTAGCCTTTTCTAAGTAGCTTAATCCATTCTGAGCATTATAAATTATCTAAACTTTGACTGAAAAGAGATCGCAATGCACGTTCCCTCCTGCCAACAGAAATAATTTATAAGAATTTTACCCTGCAGCTGCCGTTAAAGTCATGGCAGCACTTATATTCTTTTTTTCAAATCTTTATTTTTTTTTTTAATAAGCAGTTTCTTGTGCTAGGGCGCGCAGAATTGTCTTAAACGTTTACTTATAGTCTTTGGTCTTTGATTTAATGCTGTCGTAAAGTTTAGAGTTTATTTTCGAATATTTGCATATTTTCTATTTCCGCATGCCAGTTAGGTTTTGAAATAAGTGCTGAACTAACTAAACAGCACGTAACTAAAAACAATATGTTTACATTTAAAAATATATAAATTAAAATAAACAAGCAAAAAACTAGCAACAATTAACACATGTGATGTTCCCATTGATCGTTTACTTATTTAATTTATTTATTTCTTGTCTTTTTGTTTTTTGCATGCTTATATTTTGCCACCACGAAAAAAACAAATTATTGATTTATATATTTAAAGTAGCCATAAAACAAAACTAACAAATGGGTTTGTTGCCTTATTGGCGCATCTAACGAGCAAAAACCAAAGAAACAAAAAAAATAACAAAATTTAAATAAAAATAAAAAATTATATAAAAAATTAAACAATAAAAAAAATGCTCAAAATGCGACGTGCTTTCAAAAACAAAAAAAGAAATAAAACAAAAAAAAAAAACACCACATGACAGCAACACATCATAGAATTCTTTTGCTGTCGCTTTTCATTTGATTTATTTCCCTCTTTTCTTTTTTTTTTTTTTTTTTTGTTTCTTCACTTTCGGTTTTTTTTTCATATAGATTTTTAATTCAGAAATGCCATGTGACTTTGCCTTGCGAGCTCAAGATGCATGCAATCTGATAATGATGTAAAATAAAGTAATCAAAGTGGCTAAAATTACTTGGAGGACTTATCTATTAAGCAAAAGCATTTATTATGAAAATTATATTAAAAAATTGACAAAAAACAACAAATAACTAACAGAACAGCAAAAAGCAAAACAAACAATCGGTGTGAAAAACCCCAAACCACAAATAATTTGTATTTACAGTGAAGCGCATAAAGCGAAAACCCAATCCGAAATAGCGACAAAAGCAACAACAAAATGAAAATGAAAACAACATATGCATGTACATATGTGTTCACATATAGCAAATCATTATTAGCAGTTAATTTGCTGTAATTTACTGTATTTTATGTGTTGATTATTGTTAATTGCAAAGCAAGCGACCAAAAAGGGTTTTTCGCCAGTTTGATTTTCTCTTTTTTTTTTATTATTTTTAATACATATCAGAAATGATTAGGAAATCAAATTACAAGCAAAAAAATAAATAACAATAAAACAATGCGCATACATAACAGCGTCACTTGCCACAACAACAAAAACAAAGAGAAAGAATTAGAAAAAAGTTATATGCAGCTGTGCACACACACACACACATGCACTCGCACACAATTGTGTGTACAGAAGTATTTGCATGTAGTGTGTGTGTGTGTTGTTGTTGTTGTTGTTGTTAGCATTATTCCTTAACGCTGACATTGCTGCGTTACGTAGAAACATTTGTGTTGCCATAATTGTACTCGTATTATAGCAACGTCGTTAATAGACACACGCGCGCATTTTATGGAAGGAGCGCGCGAAAAAGAAATGAACAAAAAACAAGTACTGCGATTTTTGTTTTATCCGCGTTGTTAATGATTTCTCGCAGTATGCGGCAAAAGCGTTGATGTTATTTTTAATAATTAACATTTTTGCTATTCTATTTACATTAAGACAGACAGACAGGCAGACAGACAGAAAAACATACATTGTAACAGCACGACCGCCGGCTAAATTAATCTCAGCGACGAACCACAAAGCGCAAGCAAACACAACCAAAACCCAACCCAACCCAACCCAACCCAACGCAAGCCAAGCCAAGCTAATGCAATCCAAGCTAAGCTAATGTGTTTTGCTTAGTCTAGTCTCTAGTCCGTTCAGCCCGTCCGTCAGCCCCTGGCACATAACGCCCACCACTAGCCAATGTTAAATGCTAGCGCTGCTGCTCGGCTTTATGTACACTGACGCGCTTGGCTTCAGCTGCTAACCGTTTTTATTGTGCTATTATAAAAACAGCTATGCATACGCCATAATAATTATAGCAAGATTCACACGCGTGTCGTTTATATGCTTATAAGATTAAAAACACTTTACTATTTTCCTTATTGTTCAACGACGACGACAACGGTAAAACGTGTAAATGTATAAAACACGACTATAAAAGCCAGCATGAAAATGAAAATAGCTAAGATAAAAATAAAGCGTTATGCCATTTATGCTAAGTAATTAAATATGAAATATATAGCATACGCTTGAAATGCATTTGTACTTTTCAATGAGCAGCATAACACTGTGTATGCCAACAAATAGTTTTAAAGTTTTTAGTGTGTGTATTTTTATGGTGGGTTATTCTAGTACGACCCGCTCTGTTGATTGCTCGCCACATTATGATATGCGCCATTGCAAACTAATATTTGCTTTACTTACAGCACAGTCACAACACATTCAACTTTCATTTCATAATCAGCATAAAACCCAAACCTAATTGAATTGAATTTTTCTTTTATATGCATATTTGCAAATCAATATTTTTAATGCATTGTGCGTTTACTGAATAAGCATAAAGCAAAATGGCATATTTTATGTTAAAAATATATTTGCCAAACATTAAATGCCTCGCTTTTACTTTCCGCACCACGGTCTATAAAGCTTCTTACAAGTATTAAAGAGTGTACCTACAAACGTCATAAAATACACGCCCAACTTACTCGCATATAAAACGCAGCACATAAACATTGGTACGAAAAAAAAAATATAAGAAAAAAAAGTTTAATATGACGGTATATATCGGTTTTAAATAAATACGCAAAAGATATGACTATAAAGTTTTAGCATAAATTAATATTTATTCGTATATATTAAGGAATTTGTTGCTTGCGCACATTATTTGTTGCTTGACCAAAAGTTATTAAAAAAAAAATAGCAGACAAGAATTTCTATAATTTAATTTATACAAAATTTGTGCCTATTTTTCTTCATTTTTTTATTCACTTAGTTTAAATCTAACAACAATAATGCCTTTTAAAAATATGCTAAAATGAATTTTACATGCAAATGCATAAAAATATTTTGAAAACTACAAATTATTAACTATTTAACAATAGCATACACAAAGAAAAAAGACACAAAAAAAAAACAGCAAAGACACACAAAACAAATTCATGAACTTGAACTCAGCATCGACGACTTAATAAAGCGCAGAAAAAACATACAACAATAAATACAATAATAATTGAACAAAAATTATTTTCATAATAAGCAAAATTAAAGAAAAAAGTCAGCAAAGTGAAAATGAAAACAAATAAAAAAAAATACGTAAATATAATTGTAGCCAAAAAAAAAAATAAAACCGAAAAAAGGCAGAACGAGACGATAAGCCAAGTAAAACCGTTTGTGGGTGGCAATTAGGCAACGTCGACGCTGCCATTGCTGCTGCCGCCGACGCTGCTTCTGGTGATGCCACTGTCGACGTTGGCGTCACAGTTGAACGCACGCGCGCGTAACAACAATTGCAGCACGCCTGTGCCGAGCTGTGCCGAGCTGTGCCGGTGCCGGTACCTTGCCAATTTCGTTTTCGCTTACAGTACACGGCGACGCGGCGGTAGGCAAAATTTCCGACAATTATGGCGCAATTTCAATAAAGAATCTTTTTTTTTTTTGCCAATGTTTATAAACACTTTTTTTTTGCTACTTACAATTGTTATTTGTAAGCAAGTGCGCATGTGCGCTGCGCTGTTGTTTGACTTGATTTGTTTTTATTTTATTACTTTCATATGATTTTTAGTGTTGCCGCTTATTAATGTTAGATGTGCACATATGTATGTATCTACATACATAGTGATATTATATTATTTCAATTTTTTATCAGCAGTTAATAAATCTTTATTAATATTTTGATTTCTATTTTTAAAAAAAAATAATTTTTTTTTTCCATTTTATTATTACTGTTTATTAATTTCTTTTTAAATTAACATTTTTTGTTTGTTTTTTATTTGCAGTTAAAAATATTTTCTCTTGTGCGTGGTGCGACTGTGTTATATATTTTATTTGAATAATTGTTGTACAAAACAAAAAACCAAAACACAAATAAATAACTAAATAAACGCGTAGAAAAGGCAACAACAACAAAATGACTGGTTTCAGCAACGCTGGCTTTGAAAACGATGAACCCGTGAAGGTAAGTTTTTTATTATCATTTTGTTTGTATTGATTTATATTTTATTTTTTTTTTGTTGTTGTTGGATTTATGCCAATAACCACAAATCACTAAATGCAAAAAACGCGACCATTACAAATACAAACATTATACAAAATATTTGCATTAGTTTTCAGATTTATCGCACACAGCTATGCATGAAATATGCAAAAATTCTTTAAGTATTTTTTGTCTTTTTCAAATGTCATCAATGTCATGCATTGGCCATGCGCACGCGCCATAATAGGAATACAAATGAGCACCGCATAGGCACAGGGCACAGGTCTGAGTTCACAGGGTTAATCAAGTTAATATTTTACCAGCATATTATTGTTTACCAAGTGATGTATACAAATTTCGACAAGTTTGTCAGGATGTATTACTTTTGCAAAGGACTCCGCCTTATGAAAAACTTTATTCTGCTGACGTTATTTGCATAGTTTACTGTAGCTATGAGAGTACCGTTAATGCAATTTCACGTCAAAGACATGCAAATAAAAGAACACGTGCTTTTCTTATTTTTCACAACATTTTGCATGTGCCGCTTTGTGTTCTTGCTGCTTTTCTTTTGTAAGTGTACAGCTGCAGCCCTTGGCTGCCCTTTGTTTTACTGTTAAAGCGCGCTCAATTTTGCTAAGCACAGCTTTTGTATATTTTCTGTTTTCATTTTTGAATTATTTTGCAAACAATTGTTTTATAGCACAATGGATTTTTCATTTGCTTTGTTCTTCTGTTAAACTTCTGTTGTTATTTTGCCAAGCATAAGTCAGTGCACGCACTTAAACTCAACATAAGTGTATATATCATGTGATGATCTATACACACATTTATAATAATATTAAAAATAATCAATTAACAGCAACGCAAATAATTAATAAAAAAATCTATAAAAAATAGAAATTACTTCAAAATTGGCACAAAACAACTCACAATATTAGCTTAACAACTTTTTCATGCTATACGCATATGAAAAAAAAAATAAAATGAAAACAGAAAAATCCCCACTGCCAGCGGGCAATTATCATTTTTTAATGTCAAATCGTAACGAGCAAGCATAAAATAATAAATAAAAAAGGCAAAAAAATAAGACACGCATGTACAAAAATTTAATGCCCTATAAACAAAGCTGTAAAATCGCCGCAAGCCAAAAAGCAGCAAACATACTCACATATGTACATACGATATATCCAGTTCATAAGTACGTACGTATGTGTGCGTCTATGTAAGTGTTCACGCAAAAAATCACCACACCCGCTGCTTAGTGTTGCCAAGTTGCTGCTTGCCGCTGCAGAGATCATATCGGCAACGCCTGTCTGAAGTTTTTTCGTTAAAAATGCGCACCCATCGGCAGCACGCCAGGCAAGATGCAAAGATTTGTCCCCTTCGTGTGAGCGTATGTTTGTGACTGTGTGTGTGCGTGTATGTGGCAATCGGTGTACATTGGCCAACATGGTTAAACGCCGGTCGCATTGGTACATTCTATCTGAATTTGTCTAGCAAAGAATTAAAATTTTTCATAATTTTATCGTATCGCTGTAGCAGTCAAACGAAGTCATTTTGCTGTACAATAAATTTCTCCTTTGGCACGACAGCAGCAGAGGCAACAACAACAACAACAACATATACAGCACGCACAACAACTCAGTAAAGTGCAAATACGCGTATCACTTAGCTTCTTTTGAGTGTTTCGTTTTTTTGTTGTTTTTGTTTTTGTTATTTTTTTTCTTTTTTGCATTTGGCCTGTTTCTGTACGTTGTGCGCATTTTACAAAAGTGCCCAAAGTAAAATAATAAATGGCACAGTCCTAATTGCTTAAAGGCTCAGGTTGCTCACGCGAAAGCTTTAATAATAATTTATGTATGTTCGTTTGTACACATGTATGTGCATAAGAAACTCGTGTGTTAACAGCGTCAAAAGCGACGCGGTCGCGCTGCTGCTGCTGCGCCGTGGTTAAGAGATTTTTACTTGCACAACGGTACTTTAAAATTTTTTATGCCAATTTGAATATAAATTCAAATGCCGGTAGAATTTGGAGATTCATTTATGTACATACATATGCACATATGCTCAACGCAATTTTCGTTAGCATATTTTTTACCCGATGGGTAGGGT
Source organism: Stegana nigrithorax (assembly GCA_037044495.1). Classification (NCBI taxonomy): domain Eukaryota; kingdom Metazoa; phylum Arthropoda; class Insecta; order Diptera; family Drosophilidae; genus Stegana; species Stegana nigrithorax. The sequence continues at coordinate 48,676 of JBAMBQ010004907.1, forward strand.
AAAGTTTTTAATCAATTATTTAATAATAAAATTAAATAGAAATGTAACACATAATTAATTTTGAAATTAACACAAGCTACGCGGCATTTTTCATTTGTAAAGCATAATTAATTGTAAAATAATACATATGTCCATATACATACATACATATGTATGTAGGTATGCACGAACGTGTTCGTTCAAGCCTGCAAATATACAAAATATGCACAGGCACGAACAAAAATTAATACAACAACAATATCAACACAAATGTTATGATAAAACAAATCTTAAAAACATAAACCATTCTCGTTGTCTCTCTTTGCTGTAAATTGTATTTTGTGCCAGGTTTCGATTACAGCAAAATTAGCCACAGGCAAGCGCAAATGTGTTAAAACAACAGCAAAAACAACAATGACAAGAAGCGCAATAGACTAAACCAGGCAAAATAAACTAAGCAAAATGCGAACAAGTTTAAGAAATTAAGCGCAGTGCTGAAATAAAAAAACCTACAATGAAAACAAAATAACAACAACATCGACAATGACAACAAAATATTAGCAAAGTATAAAAATAAACTGAAGCAAGCAAGAAAAACCCGCAGCAGCGCGCAATTTCAAGCTTCGCTTACACGTATGTATGTATGTATGCATGCATATGTGTACATATGTATGTACGTATGTATATGTGGTAGATTCAGACAAACTGTTAAAAACGTCGACTATGTAAGCAAGAAAACAGAAACAAAAACAAGCAACAAGCCAGCGAACAAACAAAACACCAAAGCCAAAGCCACAAGACGAAGAGCTTAACACTCTTTGAGGCCAACAATGCGCAACAAGTAAAAAACCCAAAAACCAACAACAACAAAAAAGAAATGCATTAATAAATAAAACAAACTTCTGCAACAGCCATACATACAACGAAAAAACAACGCAAAATAAAAAAAAAAAACCAAAAAAAAAAAAAAACAAATTAAGCGAGGCAAAAGCAAATGCACCTAAAATAAAATAACAAAAAAATCAGAAAATTGAAATGAAGTACATAAACGCGTAAAGCAAAGAAACAAAAAAGAGGAGAAAAATAACATGCGCTCAGATTGCAAGTGGCGTTTTTTTTTTTTATTCAATACATTTTTTATGCGTGCGTTGTACACGAGCGAGTTTAAAAATAAAACGCAAGGAAACAAACGGCTTTTACTTAGTGCAGCGACAAGTTACACTATTGCTGTCCTTCTTTGTTTTTTGTTTGTTGGCATGCATTGCTTTTTCATAGGTTGTGTTTCGTATCTTATGCGAATTTGCTGCGATAAGACGACTGCCCCTAGGGCGAATTGAATATTTCGCCTCTATTCGGCTAGTTTGGCAAGAGCTTTGTTGCTGTTGTTGTTTATCCAATGCATCGTCTTAATCTCACCTGAACTATTTAACCGCTTAACACTTTACACATATGCAGCGGTTGCCGTTGGTTGGTTGTGTTTTCTTCTCATTATGTTGTTTTTTGTTAGTTTGAACTGGTTTGCAGCAGTTTGTGCATTGGCTTGTTGTCTATGCATTATTTTCGCTATGATTATCTTCGTTTCGTTTTGTTTTGGCATGTACGACAAGTGGCTGCGACAAAAAGCATTAAAACAAAAACAACAAGAAAAACAAACGCAAAGTGTACTCCGCGCGATTTGCATAAAAATGCGCAGCCCACAGCAGTGTGCGCCGGCAACAAATGCACATATAGTTGAAAACAGCAACAAAAACTATTACACTTCATAAAAAAGAAAATGAAAAACAAGAAAAACTCCGACAACAAAATAGCAAATATTGCACATACGCCTGGTTAACGGTAATATTTGTAATAAATAAAAAATGTAGGCGTGCAGCCAAAAATTTACAATAATGCAATAGCGCTGCCTAAGCAATTTCGCCGTTTTTGTTAGCTTGCTTTATATTTTACTTTACATTTTGACTTAACTGCAAACCAAAAGACAAATGGCATAGCATCAACATAACAAAACTAATGAATTGCATGTGCTGCCGCAATTGTCTTTGACGCAGCTGCCGCTACCGTTGACGCTGTCACTTGCGTTAGCGTAGACGTAGACGTTGACGTTAGCGTTTGCGCTAGCGGTGGCTGCTTGCATCTTCATCTTCGTCGCTGTTGTTGTGACGTTACTTCGCGCAACATTTTTGTTTTGCCTGCGTTTTTGTTTCTTTGTTGTTGTTTTTATTTTCTTTTTTTTTTTTTGACACAAGTTTATTTTTATTGTCCAATATATTTTTGTTGTTGCGGCGCGTTCAACCAGCTTCGACTCGTTTCCACCACTTAGTTAATTAGTGACAATTTGTTTTTTTTTTTGCAAAATGTTAAGCGCACTTTCGGCTGTTGTTGTTGCTGTTGTTTGGTGACTTTTATTTTATTTTTGTTATATTCCAAACAGTTTGCGTTTTAAGTTTGTTGCGCATCTTTTATTTTATTTTATTTTTTCTTTGTATTATATTTATGCATTTTTAATTGGCATGGCGTTTTGCTTTTTGTTTTTGTAATCATAAATAATTTATTGATAACAATAACGTTTTCTTAAAAATATGCGTCGGGGATTTTTTCGCTGTAAACGTTGTACGTCAATTTGTCATTCGGTTTCTTTCAGCGGCTATTTGTTTTTTGTGTATTTTTCGAATTTTGTTTCCCTCGTTTATACACATAGTTTTCTTTCATTTAAATATTATAATTAGTTATTGGTATCATAAATAAGTAAACAGCAACTTGTCTGAAATATTGCCATAAATAAGCAACTTGACCAAGTACATAAATAAAAAATAGAATATTTTTGCAGCATCCACGCTGTGGAGCACTTGTGCAGTTATATTAATTTATTTTGTCATTATTCATAATGACCGCCACATGCAATTCACACTGAAGGGTGGCGAATCGCGCAACGTGCAGCACATTTAAAAAACTTTGGAGTTGGCAGTAATTGTCATCGAATTAGCAAGCAAGCTGCGATTTCTATTTTGTCAAACGTTTTTATTTACATTTGAAAAGCCACGCACGCGCCGCCAAAAAAAAAACCTCAAATAATTAATGCATGCACAGCATGCCTAAAAAAAAGATGCCAAAACAAAAATTGCAGAAATGCGCATAGTTAAAATGTATAATTTACGCATGCGCTCACCTTGTCTGCAGAAAACAAAACACATAACATAGAAAACAAAAAAACAAAACAAAATAAATCAAAAAATAAAAATAACCAAAATCGGAATTTGAAAGTCTAATTGGTTGTGGTGTGCGCTCAGCTAATGCAGACCAAAGCCACATAAAAATTTTTGTTTATTATTTTCACCGACCTGCAAAGTGTTGCTAAAATCGCTTTTAGGGCCTCGGCTCGTGCGCAATCGTCGGCTGCCTCGTGCTGCCTCGTGCTGCGAGACGCAGCCGCCAATTGGCCAATGGTCAAGTGTATTTTACTTTTTTATTAGTCTTTTTTATTAATTTGTGTGGCTCTTTGTTAATTTTTCGTTTCGTCTGCTTTATTTATAGCCAAAAGCTGGTTTCGAGCCCGATACAGCATCGCTGCGAGAGAAAGTTGTGCTTAATCCAGCTGAGAAATGGCGCATCTTGAAGAATATCTCGATTATCTCGCTGGCTTTTATGGTGCAATTTACGGCGTTTCAGGTAAGTGATAACGCAGTCCATTGGACTGGCAACGCAACACGCAATTGCTCACTCAACGCTTTCCGCTCTTCTCACTTTACAGGGCACTGCCAATCTACAGTCCTCAATTAACTCCAAGGATGGGCTCGGCACGGTCTCGCTGAGTGCCATCTATGCAGCGCTCGTTGTCTCCTGCATCTTTCTGCCGACGCTGATCATTCGCAAACTAACCGTCAAATGGACGCTTGTCTTCAGCATGCTCTGCTATGCACCGTACATTGCCTTTCAGCTGTTCCCACGCTTCTACACGCTTGTGCCAGCTGGCATACTCGTGGGTATGGGCGCCGCGCCTATGTGGGCATCAAAGGCGACATATCTGACGCAAGTCGGCCAAGTGTATGCAAAGATAACGGATCAGGCAGTTGATGCGATTATTGTGCGCTTCTTTGGCTTCTTCTTCCTGGCCTGGCAATCTGCTGAGCTTTGGGGCAATCTGATCTCATCTTTGGGTAAGTCGTAGCCAAACACCTGAAATTTACAGCCGGATTTAATTTTTTTATCTTCATACAGTCCTCTCCAGCGGCGCGCACGGTAGCGGCACCAGCAGTGCTAACTCCACGATCAGCGAAGAGGATTTGCAATTCTGTGGTGCCAATTTCTGCACCAACAGCGCCAACGGTCACGGTAATCTGGAGCGTCCACCAGATCATGAAATCTTTGAAATTTCGATGATTTACTTGTCATGCATCATTGCGGCTGTTGCCATTATTGCCTTCTTCCTCGATCCGCTCAAGCGTTATGGTGAAAAACGTAAGGGTTCTAACTCTGCCGCCGAATTGTCCGGCCTGCAACTGCTCTCGGCTACATTCCGTCAGATGAAGAAACCCAATCTGCAATTGCTCATACCCATAACGATTTTCATTGGCATGGAACAGGCCTTCATCGGTGCCGATTTCACACAGGCGTATGTGTCTTGTGCACTTGGAATACATCAGATTGGCTTCGTCATGATCTGCTTCGGTGTTGTGAATGCGCTCTGCTCGATTCTCTTCGGTTCAGTCATGAAATATATTGGCCGCTTGCCTATCATTGTGCTGGGTGCTGTGGTGCACTTCACGCTCATCTCTGTGGAACTGTTCTGGCGGCCCAGTCCCGATAACCCGATCATATTCTATGCCATGTCTGGCTTATGGGGTGTAGGCGATGCCGTCTGGCAGACACAAATCAACGGCTTGTACGGTCTGCTCTTCCGTCGCAACAAGGAGGCTGCCTTCTCGAACTATCGCCTTTGGGAATCGGCTGGTTTCGTTATCGCCTATGCCTATGCGACAACGCTATGCACACGAATGAAGCTTTATATACTGTTGGCGGTGTTGACACTCGGCTGCATTGGTTATGTCGTTGTCGAGATTCTGTACAGAAAGAAGGTATATATGCCACACGACTCCGTTGTATGCCGTTATATAAAATGCAATTTTTTTCTATTTCGTTTCATTTACAGCAACGCAAGGTCAAGAAACAAGAGAAACTGGAGGCCGCCGAAAAGGAGAAGGAGGCAGCTGCAGCGGCAGCAGCCGCTGCTGCACTTGCTGCAGCCAATGCCGGCGTCGAAGAAACCGACGATGAACTCGATGATCTCGAAGAAGATATTGTAGTCACGCACTTGTAAATTTAACCGCACAAGTCAACATGACTTAGTTATCAAGCAACAAAATTACAACATAACACAACAACAACAATTGCACCATCAATCAAAAATAAATTGTTGCATATCAACGGGCGCAAACTTAAATCCACGCAAAATCGACCATGCTGTGTTGTTACAGCAGTTAAGTAACGAAAACAAAATACAACATTCCGTAACATACACTTATACAAACATATATATTTGTATATATTGTTAACGAATAATTTAGATTCGCATAGTTACACTTGCGCTTATGTACATAGTTATTTGGTTAAAAAGCTACCAACAGTAACGAAAAACGAAAAGCAACATGTATGTAAATATTAGATACAATATGTAAAGCACATAAAAAAAGCAGTGCTGTAAAACATTCCGAAAGTAGAATGGCGTTTGCATGCTGGCTGAAGAAGAAGCCGCATTTGCACGATCTGTACAATGTCCCATTGTGAATAGTCAAACGATGACCGTTGGTTTGGGGCTTAAAAACCGAATCACGACCACACTTGTTTAATCACAATGCACTTTCTACAGTCTTCGTCCACGCAATAAATTTTTTGTTGTCGTTGTTGTTCTACGGCTACTTCTTATACTTATTACAATTTAAAAATTAATAATAATAAACGTTGTTTTTATAGTTTTAAAAATAAATACACAAACCCTACACACACAATACGCAATACATAACGTGATAGAACATTTTTATGTATACAATAAATATAAAAAAATGTTTCAACGCGCACAGTCACAAAGCAACAATAGAAAAAGCTAAAAGAGAATATAAACTAGTAGTGAAAATGCAAACTAATTAAATAAAATAATTATTCAATATAAAGATTAAATATTTACAAACAAGCCGTATGCATTAAATTGAAAAAAAAAAGGAAAAACAAAATAATATTTGCATAAAATCCAGCGTAGCGTCGAATCAACTTAGCAAAGGAGTTATATAAATATATAGTTATATATTTATATACATATATGTATGTATACATATACATACGTGTATATTTATATATAAAAACAAGAAGAAGAAAAAGCAAAAAGAAAATATAAACTGAAATATTTAAGTATATATATTATTTTTTGCTCAGTATTATGTTTTAAATTTTTAAGTGAGTTATTGTTTCCTGTTTTATTTTTACTCACTAAACGAAAAGAGAAAAAAAATATATAAAAAAATGTAATAAAAAATACATATGTTTACAAATATTATATTAAAAAAAAATCCCTTGCTGATTTCACTTATTTGCTGTTACATCATGAGCAACGCAAACAAAAAGAAATAAAAAAAATGAAAATTAAATCAAGAAACCATATTTCAATTATATTATATAATACTTTTTATATATATTTCGTTTTATTTAAATGTTTACTTAATTAAGTTTATAAAATATTGTTTTTTTTTTTTCTTTTAGTGCCTTAAGTAGTTCATTTTATGAAAATATACATTAAAAAATACTTATATATATAATTATTTTTTGTTGTGATCGAAATTAATTTTACGTTACAAATTAAAGAAAATTTAAATAAAAAAAAAACGCATTTTTCAATATAACAACATATGTACCGGCACATACATATGTATATGTATAATTTTCTTTATTTTTGGAAGAGCCTTTAAATAATTATTAATAATTATGTGACATGCATAAATAAATTATTATGAATATGGTTCTATGCACAATGAGCATGCGCAACAATGCTGTACATACATGTGCGTATGTTTGATTCCCAATTTTATTATGAACAATTCAGTTGTAGCTATATATTAAATAAATAAGTACACTTTTTAAACATGGTGACGCACTAAATGAAAAGACATATGCGCAGGCACATTTTACACTGGAACGCATTACGTGCTTAGCAACAGTCGAGCTGGCATGACATACCCTAAATTAACAAATCTTACGAATTTTATATTTTCGTAAAAGCTTAAAAATAAGAAATAAAAAGCAAACTGCCGCCCCTACAAGACGATCGCATCATCTGGATTGTATTGCTTATTTTTGCGGCGCCGACTTGACTTGATTTTGCTCAGAACATTGTAGGCCTGTTGTATCTCGATGAACTGTTGATTTGCCTGCGCACGTAAGTGGTTCTCCTTTACCTTATCCGGATGATAAGCCTTGGACAGGCGGCGGTATGCCGCCGTGATTTCGGTTTGTGACGCCGTCGCACTTAGGCCCAGAATCTTGTACGCATTGCGTTCGCCATCCACGTCCATACTCTCGAATATCTCCTTCCACGTTTCGTACCAGCCGTGATGCTGCGCATAGGTATATGTGTCCTTTAGTGCTTGCGTTAAATCCGTCCACCAGGCAGACGCAAGGAAATTATTCAAAGCCTCATGTATGGGCACTTCGCCGCGATCCTCATCTGAAATGGTGCCATTGAAGTACAGAAAACTTCCCCAGAGCATAAAGTAGACGCACAGTGCGCCAGTAAAACGCAACGCACGAACTTTGGTACTACGGCGCTTGGGCGGTGTGCGCAGCCACTGTTTCGAGAAGGCATCGAAAGCCAAGGCTGAAACCAATGCTGTCAGTAGAAATGTGTAAGTCTCATCGTAAATGAAATACCGCGCAGGGTATGCAATGAAAGCGGCGATTAAGCAATGCCAGAGGACGCCATGTTCACGGCCAATGTTGCCCACTGTCCAGACACCGAGCGCAACGAATAATGGTATGCACCAGTGTAGTATGGTCCAGTCGATGTCGGCGAACGGTGACTGTGGTATGGCCATGGCTACGAGCTGCCCGAAGAGGTAACCGATCATGACTTGACCCATAAAACGTCTGGCCGAGTATGGAGGGCGTGAGTGTGTCTGCAGACGTGCAACAAAGCTTTGCACAAAACGTGGATCCTCGTTAGCATCGCGCACATAGCCTGGTATAAGAAAGATCTCTCCCAGCCAACCAACGCCAAAGTAACCGCCCAGCGTGCACCACCAGATGAAGGCGTGACGATCGCGGTGCAGGTAGAGATGGTGTAGGCCGAAGAAGCCACCGAAAAGCCAAAGTATGTAGGCCACAAAAACTGACTTTTGCGGCGGTAATGTGTTTGCTTCTTTCATCAGATGCTTGCTAAGATGTCCGTTAGCTGTTTTTTTCTCTTCCTTAGCCACTGTAGACGTGGAGCCCATTGTGTCTACAAACAGCAATTTAAAACTCAGCGTTAAAAATATTAGAAAAAATCACGATTACTATAAAAACGAAAACTCTCAAAATAGAAAACAAAACTTATTAATATATAAAATAAACATTTTAAGTACTTTTTTACCTTAAAGTCGTGATTTTGTTAAACGTATTTAGTAAACCCACATTCGCTCTACGGCTAAAAAATTAAACTAAACTTGACTCGAAATAAGAAATTCGTGCTTTAAACTTTCTCTTTTCACTTATTCTTCGCCACACTCCACTGCGTGATTTGTTCGATTCTTATTGGTTCTTGGCGTTGTAAGTGCAATAATAAAAGGCAACAAAATACAAACAAAAAACAAATCAGACGAACTTACACCATTTAAATTCAATTTGTTTTTAACTTTAGCTAAACTATACAAATCCGAAAAACATTCTTAGTAGTGTAAGGCCACAACAAGTTCACTGTTGTGAAGCGGTGTCACAAGCAAACATTCTGTAAAAATCAAGACAGTTATACTGCGAGTACTACATTCTCTACTTCAGAGAGGTAAAACGAAACAGGTTGTTGTTGCGTCCGCACATTGCGCTCGAAAATGTTAATACATATACATATAAAGCGTAGGCTTTCTTCTCTGTGGCTTGGATTAACATCTTCAGCTTGCCTTCGTCGAGCATAAACAAAAACAACAAAATTCATAAATAAACCTGTGATCATTTAAGTAAAATTGGTAAATTTAATAAAATAACATTTTGTTTTGTATTAAAAACTGCAAAATCCAAACCGATGGCTTAATTGTTTTAAACACGGTTTGGAGGGCGCACATTTCACATATGTTTGTATGTTTACATTTTACAACACTTAGCTCACACAGTTGCACAAAATTGGGTTTGCACAGCTCGAAAATAATATACATATATGTAAGTGCTTGAAGCACACATTCACATTCAAAATTGTTTTGTTTTGCGTACTTAGCTCACACCACTGTTGGAATATTTAACTTAAAAAGTTTTTGTTTTTGTTTTAACAGACTATCGTTTGCTCTGTTAAAACCACAATTGTAAATAAAAACGTTTTGAAGGTGTTACTAATTGCTTGTTATACTTTACGCTGCTCCTTTAGGAGCAACAGTGTATAATAGAATACGGTGAAATTTCTCCGCCTTAGGTTTGGACAATTACTATGAAAGAGAGCAAATATGCGGACGCAAAGAAACTATTCAATGAGGCTTATGACTGCTTAGTCAACGTTACGGCGCTGTGAATGATGCCTCAGTCTGAATACTAAATAATATTGTCCTAACATTTTTCTAATGTTACTCACCGAAGTAAACACCATACACTCAATTCAGTACATTACGGAAAACTGCTGCGAAACTACGTTCGCTTACAACGAAATCTTAGTTGAGCCAGGCGATAGGAGCATTAAGCAATTTTGACGAATGCCAATGTCCCATCGCTCCTGGTGCATGCTTAATTATAAGCAGAGGAACTGGAGATAACATTCTCCTCCAATTGGAGTAGACAGGTTTTTAATAGCTTTTAATATGCTCTGCCGCGCCTGCCTCATAACGATCAACGCGTTGAATTACGTGGACTTGAACGATGTGCTTGTTGATGGTATTACTTACTGCGATTGCTTTAGTATGTGTACGCAGCTGTGCGTGGAAATTGATGATCAACTGACCAGCAAAGTGTGTGACAAATGCGCACGCGAACTACAGCGTGTGTTAAAATTTGTGCAAACTGCACGCCAATCTGATTCGAAGCTACGCACGGAATTGTGTGCGGACGGAAAAAAGCAGCCGGTTGACAGTGGAACAGTGACAATGCTAGATCTAGTTCAGATGCAAGAAGATTCACGGCAACTGAAGGAGTTTACTGCCGAGGAGAGCATTGTAGTTGGCGAGGAGTATGTGGAAGAGCACCTGTTGAATGAAGACAATTTGACTGAAATAATTGAAGTAAATTTTTTGTATACTGCGTAGTTTACAGTTAAATACTTAACAATTGTCTGTGCCCTTTTACAGCTTCAAGCAGTCGAAGAGGATACACATATTGAATTCCAGCCTGAGAAAGTACTCTTTCAGTCAGGCGAACAGCCATTACCAGTGTCACACATCATGCAGCGCAACTCAGATCATGCGACGTTGGCCAATAAGCATGTTAGCAAATTATCTGCCATGATATTCGGTTGCAACAAATGCGCTAAAGACTTTGAAACCGTGCACTCGCTTAAGCAGCATCATCGCGAGTCACATCGTGGTAAGTTGATGGATGCGGCACCTAAGAACAATTAGTACAGTTCTCTGAACTCCGCCATATAGCCACTTGTACTATATGCGAACTTGATTTCGATGGCTACGCGGAGCTGTTGCAGCACAACGACTTGGTGCACGACAGCCAACAGGAGCACGATGACACAGACGCAACAAGCACAGAATATGAAAGTTTTTCACATTCTACACAGGAATTTGGAGATGAGCAAAACCTCAACGGATTATCGCATACGGCGCATCAGGCACACATTAATACAACAAACGAAGTTAGTTATGACATGGAGGTCGAAGCCAGTCAAATGAGGCTACTGTCGCCAAGGCACAACAAACCGCATACACAAATTTTGGCGTATAACTATTGCGTGGAGTGTCGTAAGTGCAACGCATTATGCATATTCATACTATAGTTTTACTAACTAGTTTTGCTTATGTCAGAAGAAGTGCCTTGTCGTACGCAGCGCATACTGCAACAGCACATGAAGCTGCACCAGATGAAACAGACGCCATCGGACATTGTGTTCGTTTGCGGCGAATGCGATCGCCGGTATGACACACAGGCGCTGCTTAATAATCACTGCCGGCAAGCGCATAAGCCACGCGATCACGTTTGCAGTCTCTGTGGCAACGCCTTCAAGCTTAAGAATCAGCTGACAAATCACATGAAACTGCATCTCGAGAAGAACATTCAGTGCCCGCACTGTGACAAACGTTACGCACGTAATTTTGACTTTGATGTGCACCTGCGCAGTCATACCGGCGAACTGCCCTTTGCGTGTCCGCTGTGCGAGAAACGCTTTGCCATCAAGGTGCGTCTGACTTATCATCTGCAGCAGCATTACGGCGTCAAACATAACTGCAAGAATTGCGGAGCCGAGTTCAACTCAAAGCAAAAGCTAAAGGCGCACTCTTTTAAGCACACCGGCATGCCGTACCGCTGTGCACTGTGCAATGAACGTGGCTTTCCCAGTCGTGATACGTAATGAATACAAAGAATGAATGTATAAAGTAATGAACAGCTTAATGGATCCTTGCCTTTACAGTTTCAAGCGTCACCTGTTACGAGTACACAATAGTACGTTATCGGATGAACAGCTCAATAAAATGTTCCAACGCTACACTGGTAAAACGACGCGCATACGCACGATCGACGAGTTGGATCAGCAGGATGCCCTTGTACTTGGAGGAAATAGCTGAGATTGAGGTGGGCACAAATGTGTCTCATAGTTAGTAAAATAAACGTATTTTATTTGTTGTGTATTTATTAATTTCTTGTTTTTTTTTTACTTCTACATAAATGGCTTATATAAAAAATCGTTTACAATTAGTTTGACACTTTAGATTTTTGTAATTATGCATGTACTGTCACTTAATTAGTTAATGTTGAACATAAATAATTAATTAGTTAGCTGCCATGGCTAGTAGCAACACGCGCAAAACTTAAATACGCATAAATAATACTCGATTCCTAATACTATGTGAAAATGATTTGGCGAAATTGTGTGGCACTTACGCGTGCCCAAATTGGACGTTGGCTGTGGATATACCGGCTCACACAGATTATAAATTGCAGCGTTTTTTAAATTTGAAAATGTGTTTCTATGCATTTTTATGGCTAAGTAAAGTCAATACTAAATTTAAAAAAAAAAATAATGTTTATAATAAATACAAATGCGTATTAAAAGTGTAAGTTGCATATATGGCAAAGAAAATACGCTTATGCAAGTAAATAATTTGATTGAATATTCTCAAATGAGTTCATTTGCATGCGTAGTGTGGCTGAGGATAGGCGCTGCTCACTTGCTTAATTGTTCTTCTTTTTCGGTTTCTTGGGATTACGCGACCGAGATTTGGCTTTGCAGAGCGGGCAAATGGGCGCATTTCGGTGTATTTGCTGATGACATGACAGACATGATTTCATCGGTGGCGGCTGTTGACGCAGATTAACATTGAAATCGGAACGAAACGATGGATGGTGTCCGATGCCGATGGTCGGTGTCTGTTGTAAACGATTCGTTGGCGGCGGTGGCGGTGGTGGTGCTGAGAAATCACCTTTACCTAAACGCACCACCGCTGATGGTCCCCCGGCATTACCAGAACCCGGTGGTGCCGGTGGCATAAAGGCATGACCGCCCGTGGGTCCCGACGCGCCAGTATTGCCAGCGCCAACACCACCTCCACCAGCGGACCCGCCCCCTGTATTTGGTGCCATTGCAGTTACTGTCGCTTCAGGCATCAATGGATGCCGTGGGTGTGGCCGTGCCAAAGATGCTGGCTGTGTTGCTACGGCAGCAGCCGCTGCTGCTGCAGCAGCTGCAGCTGCGGCCGATTGAGCGGCGACTTTAAGAAAATTAGTTTGGAATCGATCCTTCGATATTGGGCTGCCCTCCTCTTCATGTAAATCACGCAATGGGCTCAACCCAAGATAGTCACGCCGCATGTGGTCGATTTGATACTTGAGTGCTAAATATTCTTCATAAACACGATTGGCCATATCAACGGAACGCGTTTGGTTTTCTTTAGTTTGCTTAATGATGTTTTCCATGTCGTTAATGTCGGCATGTATTTGCCGTAATTCCTCAACGTGCGACATCTTCTCCTCAAGTAGGTGTTCCATTTCCTTACGATACTCCTCAAGACATTTCTCCTCATCGTCGCTTAACTTGACCTCCTTGATAATACGCACCTTGAGTTTTTCCAGTGCGAGTGTCTTGTCACGGATATCTTTTATTGCCTCTAGTTTGGCGTAGTAATGGCGCTCATTGGAGTTCGAAATCTCGCTGGTGGCCATTTTTTACGGAATTTCTTAATAATTTCGTGCTTTTACTTGTACTTTATATTGTTTTAATGGTCACAACTCTATTTTTGAACAAAAACAGTTCGAAAGAAAATAACAGCCCTATCTTTCAACAAATTCACGCTTTGTTTATACAACTTTTGATTAAAGAAAATATTTTTATTTTTGCTTTATGTGTACTGTTACAGTTATCTCTATCTCATTTGCTCGCTTCGCAGAGTAGCCAACTCACTAAAATATTTTGGATATTTTCCAGTTGGCAACTCTTTATGCTTATAATATGAGCCAACTTTAGGCGGACCAAAGACTACAGGAACAAATTGCGTAATAATAATTCTAACAGCGTTTCTTTCTATTATTAATTTCTATAACTTATTTTGAAAAAAAAAAAAAATTATTTTGAAGAGTAAACATACATAATATTAATTTTGTCGTAAAATATTTGAATAAATATTGTTAAGTGAGTATTATCTCAACCAGCATACCCATATTTAAATGCGATGCTAAAGTTGTCAAACACGTTGTGTCGTCTTTACACGCTCAAAGTGATCAATAAAAAACGACTCAGTTGACTCGGCATTTTTTGGCAGGCAAATAACATTTTTACTGTTGTTCTCCAAGTTTCTAAAAACAATTTATAATTGTGCAAAAAAATGACTGCGCCATTAAATCACGAGGATTTGCAAAAATTGAAGGGTTTCGTCGACTTTGTCGGCACAAACCCAACAATTTTGAATTTACCGCAATTAGATTTCGTAAAGAAATTTATTGAGAAGTTCGGTGGTCAGGTGCCGGCCGGAGATTTTAAAATGCCCAATACAGGCGGGTAGGTCCCAAACTAACGTTTTACCATTATTTTGTATATATGAGTTTACAATATTGTATAGAAAATGTCCATTTGGCGGCGATGCTAAGCCGGAAGCCAAGCCTAGTGCCGCCGAACCCGAGGAAGATGTCTCAATAGAAGTGGATACCGAATCTGAACCAGAATCTGAATATGAATTGGACATGGATGGTACGTGATATAACAATGTAAACTTTTATGTTATAGGTAACTAATGTCATTTGTATATTATCATGCAGGTGTTATTGAGCCCGATGTGGTCGCCGACCAACCCATGGGCGATTCAAATAAAACACCAACGGATGAAGAAGTGGACCAAGCCGGCGATCTGCGCGCACAAGCAGCTGCCGCTTATAGCGAACAAAAGTTTGATGAGGCCATTAGTTTTTATACTAAAGCTATTGAACTCAATCCAGGTAATGCACTTTATCATGCAAAGCGTGGGCAGGCCTACCTAAAATTGCAGAAACCGAATGCATGCATTCGCGACTGCGACAAAGCACTTGAATTGAATTGCGACTCAGCTGCTGCCTACAAGTTCCGTGGCCGTGCACATCGTCTGCTTGGCAACTGGGAAGCGTCGGCAAAGGATTTGCGTCAGGCATGCAAACTCGACTTCGACGAGGAGACTGACGAATGGTTGCGTGAGGTAACACCCAATGCCAAGAAGATCGAACAGCATCGCATTAAATGTGAGCGTCGTGATGCTGAACGCAAAATTAAGCAACGTGAGAAAGCTGCACGCAAAGCACGTCAGTCGCGTGCCAATGTCAATACGGGTGCACCAGGTGGCTTCCCTGGTGGTTTTCCTGGTGGTTTTCCTGGCGGTTTTCCAGGCGGTGCAACGGGTGGTGCACCAGGTGGCTTCCCATTCGCCATGCCAGGTAACTTAAACATCGGCGATATGCTATCTAAGATGAAGGACCCTGAAGTTGCTGCCGCCGTGCAGGATATTCTAAACAATCCGAATAACATTAACAAATATGCTTCAAATCCGAAAATATTGGAACTATTGAAGGATGTGTTCCCACACGTTAACCCCGGCGCAAAAGATGCTGAAACTACCGGCGCCGCTGGCGAAAATGTTGCCGGCAAGGATACTGAAGCTGATGCCGAGGCTGGCGCTGGTGCTGCATCTACTGATACTAAAGGTGATGACAACAAGAAAGGACGTTTTGTCGATGACGGTTTGGATTAAACATGTAATAGCGTAAAGCGTTTAATTTTATCTCACAAAAAAAAAAAAAAAATATCAAAGCAAAAGTAAAACTTAATCCTTAGACAAAATGAAAACTAAGAAAAATCAATCGTGCCAGAAATTTTAACACGGTTACAAAGTCTGAAACAAAATTACATTCACCCAAAAAAAAAAAAAACGAAACGGGAAAACCACTGGTATTCCAAAATATGAAAAAAAAATCTAGTTTGGCAAGCATTGTTTTTTATGTTTAATTAATATATTTTTTCTAGAATTGTTTCATTTAAATACTTAAAATGTAACAAAAAAAAATTATATAAAAATAGCCAAATATTGGCAAAAAAAAAAAAAAAAATGCGGCGAACGCAAACGAAACATAATGGAATATAAAATTAACACAAAAAAAAAATATGTATGAAAATGAAAAACCGAAACACGATGTATACTGCGTAGGATTTGAATTAAGCGTTATGTGCGTATGAATGCCACAATGGAACCCTTTAAATACACTGAACAATTAAATTTATTGTAAAAGCACATACGACACCATACACATACTTAAACATAATAAAGCATGGCAACAAAATTGCAACATATTACAATAAATCTTAAAGAATTGCATTTATAAAGCTTTAAAAATCAAGGCATCTTTAATTTAACCTTAATGGACAAAAGCTAAAAGGGTGGGGCAAGCCTGTAAACATGCCTGTATGCAGTTGTTTCTTCTCCCCATAAGACTAGATTTGTTGTTTAAATGTAAATGTATAAAAGTAAGCACGAAAATAATGCGAAACAAGAAAATGTAGTAAACATGCAAATATGCGAGCTAAAACAGCAATAAAACAATCGCTCAATAACGTCCCAGGGACGAAAGTGTGTTTCGTGCAATGGCGCGTATGATTAATATTTAAATATGGCTAATGAAAATAGAAAAAAAAAACTAAATTAATTAAACTTGAAAAGGCTCAATCAAATTTACGAATATGATAATTGCAAAGCAAAACGATTAATATACGCCTAATAACTCACGAAATAACATATGTGTGTATACACATACATATGTATGTTAAATTGCTTTGAAACTACATCATCTTCTACAACACAACAGATGCAAGTGGCAGAGACAAGTGGTTGCAGTGCGCACCTACTCCCACTCACAGACACACACATTTATGCGATGCTTGCCGCCATTGCACTACCATCGAGTATTAAAAAAGAATAGAACGAAACAGCAACACTTGCACACCAACGTATGTATGTTTGTTTAGTTGTTTTATTCGTCAGCAAGTTGCTGCTAGTGAGTCATGTCGCTGTTGTTTATGTTGTTGTATGATAAGTAAATTTAAAGGGAAATAAAGTGAAAAAGACACATTTTTGTTTTAATTTTTTTTTTTTAATTATTGTTATCCCCTGACACTTCCAGTATTTTCTAAAAGTGGTGCAAGTGTTTACAACCCAACACAGAGTTATGCTGTTAACGAACACACACGCATTCATGTATGCGTATGCACGAGTATGTACATTTAATATGCATACATATGCGTGCAGTGCGTGTCTTTTACATGCATAAATCCGCAAGGCAGCTAGCGTGCAATATTCATGCACTGAGTTTACTTTCAGCTACTTTTATTAAATATGACTTATAAATTTTGCTTTTTGCTTATCTTATCGCAGGCATTTTGCGTATACAAGTCAACATGCACACATGCACCTTAATACATACACATACGCATACGTGCATATATGAATGTTATAAAAGCTGCAGTGAGACTGAAGATATTTTTTTTTTGAGTCTGCTTCTTTATTTAAGTTGCTCTTGCTGCTATTGTTGTTTTGTTTTTGTTGTTGTTATTGTGTTTGTTTTTAATAGCGTCGCGTTTCGGCGTCTTATGACGTCATACTAACCAATAGCAGTGTGTTGTTATTCTAGTTTTGCTCTCCTACTTGTTGTCATTGTGTTGGCCAGCGCGCGTCTTGTCGCTGTCGTTGTTTTTTATTCCGCTCAAACGTAAAACTTTTCAAAAATTGTTTTCAGTTTCGTTTTTAACGTTTGCGTGAAAAGTCGCAAAGTAAGCAAAAAAAAATCGAATTTAAGCAACGGTCCGCAAGTGTCTCCAAAGTTTCAATAATAGCAAAAAAAACACCCAAACAATTTTAATTTTTGAAAAAGTAAGCAACAACATTACATATACTCTCAAGCGTATCTATCTTAATGTACACAGTATACTATATGTTACATATTACATACACAAAAGACCAAAAAAATTTTATTTAAAATATAAAAAAAAACCGAGTAAATTTGTTCAATTTGGCAGCCGTATTGGCTTTTTCATTTTTG